>OZ018404.1:15993373-16215775 GCA_963969585.1 Drosophila helvetica
TGACGAGGATGTTAGCTGATCGATTCGAATTTCCCTGATAGGGGTTGTGTTTTGTTGTTGGAGATTGTGGCTTTCGGTGGGGGAAATCTCCAGAAGTTGAATTTGAATGCCCTCCGGCTGTGACTGATACTTAAACGAGTATTTGAACAGATTTCATTATTTTTGTTCATGTTTTATTTCCACATAGAAAATTAAGCGTAGGTGATTCTAATAAATATTGTATTATATATGTATGTATAACATTTTGTCACTTAATGTTATTCTTAGGCGCTGTAAGACACTATGTAAATACAGTAAATGTAGTTATGCAAAAATATATATATTATATTGGTAAATATGTATGTATCATTGTTAATTTAGGGTATTTGTGTATTTAGCCTATCAAAGTTGCAGCAGGCGACCAACCGCCTATCTCTGAAGTTAGGAGACATTCATCAGTGTACAAGTATTAAAACTTAAAACATAATCAAAACGTATAGTCATAGTTATAGTTTATAGTGTTTAAACTTTAAAGACAACGCCACTGGTTAAATAATTAGTTCGTAAATGAAGGACCCTGCTACACAGGTAGATTAGTGAGTTCAAGGCGATATAGATCCGAAAGTTAACCTAGATCTATGTATGGTATGGTATAGTATGTAGGTGCTAGCTTCATCTAGAATTCCTCTCCCTTAGCGCTCTCAGTGGCACTTGTCGGCAACAATGGGGAATCGGACCACGCGTATTTCGTTGCCATAGTCGCAGACCACAGAGTCGCAGGCAAGCATCATGGTCTTGGGGCACAGCTGCAGATTGGCAAAGTCCAGCTTGACCTCGCGAGCCGGCTGTCCGGTGCGCACATCCCAGACGATCAGAGATCCTGCCAGAATGAACACACAATTATTTTCTCATTTGCTTTCCACTGGACATCTGACAAAAGCACTTACCCATTTTGCTGGTCACAAGCAGCGACGGAGTGAGCATCAGCAGACTCGAATAGGCATTGGAGATGTTGATGGTAGTCAGCAGGTTTCCCTGGAATCGCTCCCACACACAGATCCGCTCGTCTGTGCCCAGCGAGATCACGTAGCTGGGCGCACAGGCCAGACAACTGACCGCACCGTCATGGGCTTGGATGTTATACATGCAGGCGCCCGTAAAAAGATCCCAAACACAGAGGAGTCCGTCCTGCGATCCTGAACCGCCGGTGCCAGGCTGCCAGCGGTCCACAAACAGACAGGTTATGGGTCCACAGTGTCCATGCAATGTGTACTCCGCATCCGATTTGTTGAGACAATATACCTGGAGAGAGGACAGCGCGGATGAGGTTTTTCTTTTGGTATGACAGTGGGCGGAAATGAGGACCTACCTTTAAGGTGTGATCCTGGCTACCGGTGAAGACCATGTCGTTAACCACCTGCATGCAGGTAATGGGTTGCTGATGGGCGAGGCGCACTCCCTCCAGCGTGATCTTCATCTCCTCCTTGGTGGTCTTCTGCGCTGTTTCCTGCTGGCAGCGCTGCTGCTGCTGCATCATCAGGCCCAGGCTGCCAGTCGACCCAGTCCGCACGTGTGCTGAACGAGGCGAAAGCAAGAGCAGTTGAATACGGCTTCAGTTATCGCCTGCACGGCACGGTTACGGTGTACTTACTGCGTCTGTACGCGGATGTGAACCCCCAGTCGATCTGCTTGCCCTTGTAGTATGTCTCCAGGCGGTAGAAGTCAAGGCGTCCATTAAGGCGCGCTACAATCACCCGATCCCCGTTCAAATGGATGTGGGTGATGCCCTGGTTGCGCTTGGCGTCCTCCTGGTAGGCGCACTTGAGCACGCCTGCCGGGGACTCCCACAGCTCCACACGGCCATTGGCACAGCCGACGGCAATGAGATTATCAAAGTAGTCCAGACACCACACGGGCGAGATGGGCAGCTTCCGCACCAGTGTTTGTCCGTCCTGTCGGGGCTGAGAGATCTGCATCTCCGATCGCCCGATACTCGCCAGCCGCTCGCCGCTGCGCGCGTCCCACACGCGGATCTGTCCTTTGAGGCAGCAGCTTATGATGTAGGCCCCGTCGGAGACCAGGCACTCGATGCGGTGCTTGTGGCCGGCGATCTGGGTGGGAACGCCCTCAAGTATTTGTTCGGTTTGCTTGTGGGGGGCCTCGGACTCGTTCCAGCTGGAACGCCACTCGGCGTAGTTCCTGGTGCAGATGCATCGATAGAATACGACCATCGTGTAGCAGAGCACGAAGATGCTGATGCAGCACAGCAGGATGGCGAAGAAGATCTCCATGGGGCTTTTGGGCACGAGCGGCATTCCGCCGGGCATCACCATCGGTGACTCTCGGCGAACATCGTCGTCGTTGAAGTCCAGCGGATCGAGTGCAGCAGCCAGGGCCTTCCACTGGAAATTCTGCTGCAGTTGCTCCTGGGGGTTGCGCAGCAGAGTGGCCAGCTCCGGCGTTATGGCATGGCTCAGCCTGATGGTGGGCAGCAGCGTCACGTAGTGGCCGCTCAGCGAGATGTTGTACTGCTTCATGATCGTCGACCAGTGGAAATTGGACAGAAAATAGTTCTGGTCAAAGTTGGGATACCGCAGACGCAGCAGCTCCTCGGCCGTTTCATTAATCTCGTTCTCGGTACGCGCCTCCATTGGTGTGCTGAACCCGTTGCTGCTGGGGGGGCTGGTCGTGGTTCGATGCCCGTCCGCTTTCAGTCCTTCGAAGAAGCTGCTGACTGCTCCGCGTCCCGCCTGGAGGCGGCGCTGCAGCTCCAGAGTGCCGGTCATGGTCCCGTTGCTCTGCATGCTGAACAGCTGCTCCAGGCAACCCGAGTTGTACACGATGGAGCAGATCCACACGATCATCCAGACCATGAAGGCGCGCTGAAAGAAGCGCGTGCGCGCCCAGAAGTTGACGATCTTGATGCGCTTGGGAATGCGCTGCTCCTGGCTGGAGTGGCCGTGGCCATTGACCAGCCCCACCCGCTCCCCGGCAGCGGCGGCATCGGCAAAGCACAGCTTCGGATGGGACTGCGATCGCTGAAAGGTGCCGGGCACAAACGGCGGCAGGGTCGGAGCGGCCCCAAAGAAACGGAAGTCCTGCCGACCCGCTCCCTGAGTGCAGCTGAGCATCATTTTGGGCAGATGCTTGGCCTCCGTGGTGTACTCGGCCCGCTTGATGTTCATGGCCAAGATGGTGGAGAAGAGCAGCATCTGTAGCATGAAGTCCGAGAGGAGGCCGACGATAGCGAAGATGCAGAACTCCTGGATGACGGGCACAAAGGTGGCCAAGCCAATGGTCAGAATGGTGATCTCCGTCAGCAGCGTCTTGGAGATGTGCCAGCCCTCCTTGCTCAGTGCCTGGGCGACGCGAATCTTCACGTCGAACGTCTCGTCCATGGACACCACACTCTTCGTGATCACCAGGCTGTTCTCCAGACCCACCAGAATGACCAGGTAGGGGAATATGTCCTTCGACTGCAGCGAAATGGTCAGGCCAAAGAAGAAGCACAGGCCCAAGGACATGGCCAGGCTGCCGGCGGTGGTGATGACACTGCACAGGGCCAGCAGGAATCGCGACCGAAACACGTCGATCTTCCGCACGGAGAAGTAGACGTAGGCGAACACCAGCACGAAGGCCACTGTGTAGGGCACCAGCTCCCACATCCTGTACTCGCCCGGATAGAAGATGTACGTTATGGTCGACGTCTCCTCCCCGGCGGCGGCCACCGGCAGTGGCGGATAGTAGCGCAGCAGCTTCTCCTTCAGCGTCTCCAGATAATCCACATCGTTGTGCTTCAGCACCAGCGTCAGGGCATACTGAATTATCCTGGCGCGTGCCCGGAGCGGGTACCGCTTGAAGCCCGTGTCCTGCATGGGCAGGCCAAAGAGCATTTCCGCTATGGATACCTTCGACTTTTGCAGATTCTGGAAAAACCACAAGACAGCAGTAGATGAAAGAGACAATTATCGACAGTTATATATTATAGGTTCGAACGGTAGGGGAAGTGCAAGCTAAATATACATTTCCACATGATTCATGGGCGTATAATCTCGCGCTGTGAGCGTTTCCGAGTCAATTTAATCGATTTGATTTGCCAGTTAATTGGTAAGGCTCTTATCAGCCACCCTCTCATTATATCAATACCAGAAACTCCCTCCTGCGATCATAGTACATATGTACATCATCGTATATGCACAGGCATACATATACATACATATATGTATATGGCCAGGGAGAACTAATCGTATTTTGTAGATACTGTGCTATCTTCATTCGAATTACTTGCCAAATTTCCTTGAACTTCTTCACTATCATTGCCATGGCATCACTTGCCTTTATTTGAGGCGAGTTGCTAAAGTTATTTATACAGAAAAAAGTATCCATTACGGGCAGGAGGAGAGTTGGCTAATTGGCCAATAAGCTCCTGGCTCTAATGGAGTTAAAAGTGGACGGCATATGCTCAGAGACCGGCAATGAAATATTTAAGAATCCATTTGTACACACACGCCTCGGAGCTATCGTCAAAGCAAATCGCGTCAAGGGTGAATCATCCACTCAATCGGGTAGATATACAATGAGATAGATACCTAGCCACATATAGTATTGTCCGCGCATGTATCTGGAACTGTAGGCATGCATGTATGGGGGGTACTTCGTTTAGGTACTCTCGAGCGGGGATCTATTACGATACCTATTGGATACCTCGTTAGGCTTAAGTAAATGCATGCATATATGTACATATGGAATACCAAAGGTCTCCGGACTAGACTAGGAAAAAGCTATGCATAATGCAGTCGACTCGAGACTCGACACTCGCGAAACTATAATGTTTGCAGTGCCGAGTGCGCAAATACCGAGCGACTGTCGCCCTGGCACAAATGTCTAAAATTCCCTGGATCCCGCATCTAATTGGGAATCCAACAGGAGGCGTCTACAAATGCATGGTCCATGTTCCGTATGACTCAGCTTCAGTTTCGGTCGTAATCCAAAAGTCGACTGATAAGACCCGCGCAGCACCCGAGGGTTAAGCCAACACGTTTTCCTCTCAGAGACGAGTGTTTAAACTTTAAACGATTCGGGGTCTATGTGCATGCAATTCGAATGGACATACAAAACGCATTAGGCTGACGCCTCACGCCTGACGACAACCGAATGTCGCATCCATCCCCTACGGTTACGGGTGCAGGTGCGGGTGCGGACGCTTGACCACTTACATGATATTGAAATATCGTATTCAGAATATTCGTGTCTCTGGTGAAGTTCTGAGCGTTCTGCGTCCAGAGGTTGGCCGGCGAGAGCAGCAGGCAGCCATACTCGGGGAAGATCTGATCCAGCTGCCCTTGGACCCCGCGCTTCACGTTCTCCACGTGAAGGCAGTTGTGCTCGAGAGTGCGCTGGCTGTGGAGGATTACGATTACGTGGTCGAAATTTGATTCAATTAGTCTGACAGTGTCTGACAGTGGCAGGGCGTATTAGGGTACTGTACTCACGTCTCGCTGCTCTGATGATTGCGCACAATCTCGAGCAATTTAAAAACTTCGTAGAGCGGTGCACGAAACGCATCCATTAGCTGCATCCCATCGCTCCAGGGCAGCACGCTGGCTCGGAGTGTGATCTGCTGGACGTAGAACAGGGCTGGACTGCTCTGGGCCCAGGGCAGCAGCGGGGGCAGGCTGCGGTCTGCGGCACTTCCATTGATGTGGTGCGCCGGGGCAGCAGCAGCAGGCGGCGGATCGGGGCCGAGTGGGACAACGGAAGGCGTCGACGCTCCACTCTGATTGTACGCCGACAGAGACTCGGCCTCGTAGGGCAGCACTATCTTCGTGGGTATGGTTCCCGGCAAAGGTATGTTGATCAGCGGATAGCTATCAGAAGAGAATGGAGAGAGACGGAGACGGAGAGGGAGAGGGAGGTTAGTTAATTGATTAGCTCAAGTGCTCGACTGGTTCGCTATTTTAAGACCTGGCGCGTGTTTGCTCTCGGCGGCTCGTCATCTAACGCGTGTCCCAAGCATTCCCCCAGCGCTACGATTATACAAGCTAAACACATCCAATACGTATATGATTTGCGATTCACATTTTAATGTATTCAAGGTTAGCAGGCCATCGGCCAGCGGCCATCGGCCATCGTTGGGGCTGCCTGGCAGCAATGCCCACCATTTGCCTGCGCCCAAGACAACACTAATGCGACCACGTCGCCGGCCACTGATAAGGGTCCTGATAAGGCGTCCAATTACTAGACGCTACGCTCCGCCAGCTACCACCAAAAACAAACCCCGATGCTGATAAGCGCAGGTGTCGGATTGGATTGCGCTGATCCCGCTCACAGACACCCGACCACACCAACTGACGGATTGCTCGATCTGCTTTGATTGGGGCCTGTCCATGAGTAACCTGGCAATATGCTGATATCTATCTCTCTCTTTCTGAGCGGATCGATTATCGATTTCCAGCAATGAAATGTGATCCTTGTGTGGTTCGGTTTTCTCCCTAACCTACCCTAGGACCAATGCAAAGCCATGCCATGTGGTGGACCAATACGCCAGCAATCGTCCAACCTGACGAATGGAATATTTGTGGCGTACCTCGAGCCTAGACATTGGTTATTTATCAAAATAGCAAAATACTAGTGGCTAAATATGTACATATAAGAACAACCGAAATAAATGTGGAAATAAAGCCTTGATTAGGCTCTAATTTAATTGTTTACTTTATCAATAGGTAGGTTTGGTCAGCCGCAAATCCGTTTTCAATATGTCAGAGCTATAATCTATTGAATTGCATATATAGATCCCCACACACACACACATACGCTATAATACATATGTATATGTCGAACACCCTGTGTGTGGTGTTGAACAATTCCGCTTATAATCAATAATATTATCAAACTGTGAGGGCAGGCTATAATCGAGTATTGTTGCTTTTGTTCAGTGACCTGGTGCCTGGTGTCCGATGCCGATGCCTGGCATGGATCGTAATGGTAGTAATGATAGATTAAGGAAGCACAACACCCAAAGCCCAATTTCACTATTATTTCTAAACTATTGATTATTTTCCAAAGTTCAAAACTAGTTTTCTCATCGCTTGGGTGTCGTCGTTTAGTTCCGCCCTGCTGGTTCGTATTCCTACACCATTATATAATACAAATGGAACATATGTACATATGTATGTATATGTATTCAGTATGATTCGACTAACCACGAAAGTAAAATCGCCATAAAGGCTATGCTGGAGGCGCATGTCGGGTAGCTGGACAAGAAGAGACCGTGTTTGTAGTAGAAATGCGAGACGGCGGCCGGCAGCCCTGCTGACGCTGACGACGAGGAGGATGAGGAGGAGGATGCGGCTGCTGATGCTGCGGAATTTGGGGGTTTGCCGGTTAGCGTGCCGCCATTCGGCGTCGATGTGGTTGTTGTATGCGGCAACGTCGACGCTGCAGCCACTGCTGCTGCTTTGGCAGAGCCATCTGTTGCGGCAGCCATGTTGTTGCTTCTCTCACACTCGCAAACAGACACGAGAATGAACTTGGACCGAAACACACACACACACACACTCTGACAATTACAGAGGCGACTCTGACCACGAACTTTGTTTGAAACGTGAGTTGTATTTTATGGATTTCCTCAGATTTGTACAATTTAGTTGCGGCAAATTACGCAATTTCACATATGCAACGCATCATCTGCGTAGGCGAGGCGCCGACGTCGACGCAGCGGTCGCTCCCAACGAGATATTATTTATGTTTATTAATAGCGTTGCTTCGGTTGCTGCGGTTTTTGTTCTATCGTTTTGATTTCCACTATATCGATTCATTTTCCTTAGCACTTGCTGAATTCCCCAACGATTTGCATTCTATTTCTATTGATTTTTCTTTTTCTTGCGCTTCATTCGCACCTTTTGGCCCCACGTTTTCTTGTTGTTGCAATTAATTGACGTTTTCGCGCATCTTCAGCGCTCACTCACTCACTCACACACACAGCAACAATCTCATAGATACTATACACATAGGGGCACAGCACAGACACATAGTCGCTTTATTCTTATTAAAACTGCGACGTCAACGTCGCTGTCACCGCGAACTTTCAATTGATATTCAGCACCGCCGCGCTTATTGTTATCAAATTATCATAGCTCAAAGCACAAGAAGTTCTTCAATTCATTTGATTAAGCACGTTTCTTCTGGTTTCCTTTGCTTTTCCCGTATTTTACTGCGGCGCGAAAAAAGGAAATTTAAAGAGTATATTTCGATATTTCACGTAATTTTAGAGAGAAAAAATGTCTGCCAGAATTAGTCGTCCCTTATAATATTCAATTTAGCACGTTTTTTTTTTATTACGGCAGAATTTTCTGCGCGGCGGTAGTTTTCATGTAAACACACGGTCAGTGTGACCGCTGATTTTTCGATCAAATATACAGTCTGGCCCTCAGAAATATACCGTCAAACTCTCAAAATATACTGTAAGCACACGGCGTTAGGCATTATTTTGCCGGTTTGAATGCACTTGGCAATGAACTTGGAGGATTTTCAAAATAACACAACCGTTTGCTATCAATTGGGAAAGTTCAGATAGGTAAAGATAGGTTTCAGATAGATACATCAATAAGGTATCGTTTGTAAGAGTCGATGGATAAACGGCCGTTTGACCAAACCTTTGTATGCCGAATTTTTCCGTTAAATTGCATTCGGTACCATTCCAATCATCGATTTTTGTATCTTTCGGTAAATTTTACATATGATATTTTTCAGTATTTGGCCGCATTTGGTAAGAATAATTATACCAAAACACTGAACCGGTAGAACTAACGGTTAAGATTGTCGCGCCATAGTTAGAATTCAAATTTAAATGATTCAGTATAAAATAAAAAAAGTCCAAGATCACTTGGACGAAACTGATTAACTTTTATATCGGGGAGGTAAAATCAAAGGATCTTCCTGCAATTCCTTACTGGTTTTTAGAAAACCTTAGGAGAACAATATAAATCTACAATGCCTGAAAAGTTCTTAGCATATAGAACCTTTGTACTTACTTCTTGTGCGGCAGCAACATAGCTTTATTTTGGAAACAGAAATTATTACCAATAGTTAATAGATAAATACCATTTCTTACAGTTTAATTTTGATTATATATTTTATTCACTTTCAGGCAGGCACACTTACAGAAATATAAGTAATATCTTGTATAATTAATATTTATTGCAATGTTGTAATCAGAATAAGTTTCTACTGAACAAATTTAATCTTTTAAAACTGTTATTCGTTTTGTTTAGAAGTATAACCTCAGTGAGCATGAATTTGTAGCCTTAATTGTAGGTATATTATGTACACGTCTTTTTTTTAACAACTCTACCTTTTAGTTCGCAGATGAAATCCTCGGTATCTCTGTATAGGGGGCTAAGGAGGGGCTAACTACAAAACGTGGACCAGACCGGACCGGACTGAAAGTTTCTAAAGTAATTAAAGAATTGACATGCATAGTGGGCATGCTAGGCCCTGTCTTTCGCTCTGTACTAGTCGATCTTGGTCGTGGGCATCCTATATTCCGCCGCGTCGTATATGGACGCCATTTCGTCCGCATCATGCGAATGCATTCCAGCCGACGCTGCCTGAGCATTGTACCGATGCCGCATTAATGTCTCTGTGGCCTCCTCTGCTGTCGCGTACTCCTGTTGCTTACGCTGATGATACATGGCAGCCTCCGTCCCCGCCGCGGGCAAAGTCTCACAGCCCACGTTCCTCATACCCACTCCATTGTTTTCACTGGAGGAGCTCATCCGGCGGCCGAATATTAGTACGGTGCCCTTGCTGAGCAGCGGGCAGAGCAACGCCTGATGGCAACAAGCGAAAAGTCTGTAGTTGGGGCCCTGAAACGGATCAGACAAGGCTGCGCACAGCATGTGGTCCAGATTGATGCCAGTAAACTAAAAAAGAAAAAAGAAACCAGAGCTATAGTAGCGATATACATGGGTAGCTGCAATTCATCGACTTACTATGGAGAGTGGGGAGAGGAAAATGAAATGGTAAAACAGCATGAAAGCTGTTCCAATTTTGGACCAATTGAAGTCGCCGAGGTCCTCAACGGTGTACGCGCCTGAAAGTGGGCAACAGTTTAGCAAGGGGAACATCTACATAAACGTCCGTCACATACCGCTTCGTATAAGGTAAATGGGTATAATGTAGAGCAGCGCATGTTGTATCCAGTACGCGGACTGCTCGAAGGGATAGGTGCGCCCCTCCACCTCGGGGAAGATATAGGCCAGAAAAGGTCCGTTCAGATTGCTCATTTGTATCCGGAACATTGCCGTAGTTGTCCTTGTAGGCTTGGCGGCCAGAAGATAGATCTGAAATTAGTGCATTACATTAAGACCGTGTATGTTGGGGTAATCGACATGTGAGGACTAACCTGCAGACACGTCTGCACGTGGCAGGGGTTCAAGGCGAAGATCATCGAGTGCCCGGCCAGCTTAAAGCCCAATTCAATGCCAAAGACCATGGACATCGCGATTAGGAGGAACAACCGCGTGGGACTGTGTGACTTTTGAATCTCGTGGAGTGGCGGCAGTTTAATGGGGGCCAGACGCTTCCACGACCTGTGCATAATGAAGATAAAGAGCGCCGACAGTAACACCGTCTCAATCCAGCGTCTTCGGTCCGTCATATAGTTGATGCACTCGGGCCCCGTCGTCCTGGGAACTTCAGCGGTAATGCCGCCAACTGCCCAACTCCAGTCCCACTCCATTGCTTCTATTTTTGGTCTTTTTTCGATTTCGGGCTGACCTGACTTCTGGTTTTAGATTCCGGTTCTGTAAAAAACATCGATTTTTGGGTTCAAACATTTTAAATATTTATATACCCATTTCTTATGGATCCTGTCCAACTCATGTCCTTAGACTTTGCATTATAAATGAACAGAACTACCTCGAACACTGGTATACTCTTGCCTACAGAATATCCGAGGACTGCTCTATGAGTGTACGAAACGCTTTTGGAAGAGCACGAAAATAAAGTAAAATGTGTGGAGTGTTTGCGTCAAAGAGGGGGAAAAATCCATGGATACCAACCCCAACCCCAACCCATCCCAGCCTTAGCCCAATCGGACCCAAGCAGAACCCCCCTCATTACGGCTCTCTTTCTGACTGGAACAGGCAGTCGATTTGTTTTTTTATTTTTTTTTTGTTGTTCCGGCGGAAGTTGTAAAACTCGAAAAAAACAACGGTTAATAGTGGTTAGCAGACGGCAAGGCGAAGCGGGTGTGGGTAATTTTTCGTGTGACCCTTCCCTTGCAATTACCGCTGCCCTCTCACCCTATTGGCCCGCTGCCAAGGCAGAGGCGTGGTACGAGACTCGCACTCGGACTCGAACGGTGCAATGCGCTGCTTGTTGAATATTGTTTGGGCCAGGCTAACCAGAAGGTGGCAGTGTGTGGGAGGAGTGTGGGTATAAATAAGTGCCAAGTGCGATGGGAAAAAAATTGAACACTGCACCGGGGGAGACACAATGAAAGAGTATGAAATCATGTCAGCGTTGACAGTTGCCGCAGCTGTCCGTTTGGCCAAGCGCCAAGACCCGAAAGCCACCGCCACCCCACCCATTTCTCCCGACCACCCAGGTATTTTTTTTTTAGAAAGTACATGTGGTTACCGGTGGGGCCATGCATGGTATTCGTATTTTTAGCCAGCAACGTTTTTAGAAGCACACTTTTGAGGGACAGCCTACCCTGCACCAGCCTGCTGAATCACGCCACGGCAGTCGCGGCGCCGCATTATCTACTTGAAAGGTGCAAAGAATAGAAAACTAAGCGCAATACGTATGGTCAAGTCAAGCGAGGAATGAGTGGTAGGGGGGTTGTGGGTGGCGTGGGGTGGGTTCACCCTCAAGTGACGTTGTGCTTTTCATTGTCAAGAGCAGGAGGAGAGCACACACACACACACACACACTGCTTGAGCACGAGGCTGAGAGCGAGCTTTTAGAGTCAGGACGCAAAAACAACATTAATGGGGTGATTACCAACCCACCGCACAGACTTCCAAGACAATAAAGAAGCTTTCGCAAAAACAACCAACCGATTACAAAAGCACTGCAGTTGTTATTTGTTTGCCGCCTGCCGGTCGCACAATTCTTTTTTCTGCTGTGCGCAGATTAAAGCGGAACAGCCCACAGCCCCAGATAATGGCAGCCACACAATGTCCACATTTCCTATTCGATTTTTCAGTTGTTAGCTTATATTTTTCCTCCCTTTACCTATTCCGCACGTTGTGGGCTGTTTTGGGACTACCACGTGGTTCTTGTGCAAAGCTCGCCTCCAACCCACCGATCCAACGAACTTTTAACACTGCAATCGAATATTTTCCATTTTCACTTTATTCTCCTCGTCGTATGCTTCCGTACAATCTGCATTCACATATTTTTCCGCATTTTCGATGCGCTTGTTGGACGATGAAAATATAGCGCCGACGGACGTTTCGCTTGGACGACTGTTTTGCAGATTGTGGAGACGACTGCGACAGCCGTTCAGTGCCCTCCCTAAGCTGCCCCTGCCATTCATTGTGTCCTTGAGTGAGCTTTCGCTCTTAGTACACTCAGCTTTCCTGAGAGACGAACAGCATTTCTTTGCTCTCTCTCCCTGTCAAATTGGGCGCCAAAAATTCATACGCCAACGATTGTGTGCTGAGGGGTGGGTGCAACATATGATATTCATATGTGTACATATGTACACACAAAGATGTGCTTGCATATGAACGGTATACTATATGTAGAAAGGTATAATGACTGAGAATCGGACACGACAACTGTCGGTCCCAAATTGGATTAGTGGCTGAGAGAGAGAGTGACGTGACCCAGAGAACGCATGGCACTGTAATATTTCCGGCGTACAATATCCGTATAGCCAAATCAAACTTTACTCTTTGCACACACATACATATGTATATCCACTGATCGAAACACTTTCTTGATATGATTTACCTACGTGAAATTTTAAATCCGGAAATTTACAAATAGCCGATATGTTGCAATTCCCGTGACTACCGTTACCGACAAGAGAACACACGTAACTGCAATTAACCGTAAATTGAGAAGAGAAACAGCAGACGACAAAGCGACTGAGGAAGCCAATTGACAATGGCGAAAAAACAGAAGACTAATACAAACCCGGGTCGGTCGCCCTACCGATTAGCGTCGGTCCGCATCCATGTAAATTGTACATTGCATTAGTCGAATGCACAAACATTTTTAATTACCACGCTAGCATTAATAATGTGCCTCGACAAATAGAATTGGCAAATAATGACAAATAAATGTACTTGGTGGTGTGTATAAAAATCCTATCTATTTAAATTTGCAATAAAATAGCTAATGGAGAGGTCTAGTATTGCCTTGATAAGATTGCGCTTTGTCCAGAACGATTCATGGCCTGCCAGAAAATGGTTTATTCCTAAAATAAAATAATACATTTTTATATTCATCTCATTCAACATTCAATAAAATGCCAATGGCCCCGAATTTCTCTTCAAAATCTTTTATTTATTTATATTTAATGAATTACATTTATATTTACCTAATATTGGATGTTGCGCTGATCTCCAGGTAGGAGAGACATTACCGCCCGCGGCGGCGCCAAAGAGCCAAGCAATGTAAAATGTAAATGTATTGCATTTTTGTAGGCTTTTACATTTCTACATTTGTACTAAAATGCTTATACGTAACTTATATTTTCCAACAGATTTAGTTATCTAACCTCGGGTCGGGTCTTCTTTTTGTGCAATCAATAGTATAATCCAGTTTTTATTATAAATTTGTATTGATTGGAAAATTAATTACCTTTAAATAAAATTCGTCCTGAAATCTAAAATACATCATAATCAAGTTCTGGAATCCCTACAAGGTGTATCGTGGTACAATCTATCGATAGTGAACATTGTGAACTAATTTTGATTAAGAATCCAATTAAATTAAGCCTTAAAATAGATCCATTCTTGTAAAAAATTGATTAGTTAAAGATAGATAATAGATTGATAGATCAGATAAAATTATGTTGTCAGTGGGTAGTCCGGTAGCTAGTAATTTTAGACGGAATATCAAAATTGACAGAACTGGGCCCCTTTGGAGGCATTGCAGGAGTACCCCTACTGGCTCACGTTAGTCATCGACCGATATTATCGTATCAAAAATTCAAAATATCGCCCACATCGAGTTAATATCAACAATCCTAAATAAAAATAAATAAAGTAATTTCTTGGATTGCATTGCAGAAAAAAATCAACAGGTTTTTGCCCCACGAATGCTGCTGTCCGTGTGAAAACGGAGAAAACTGTGCAGAGGCTAAAATCGTTGTCAATTTGGGGAAACTGCAAACGGAAAAACACAAAGCAGTGTGCTGTGTGCGCGTGAGTGTGTGTGTGAATTAGGTGGGCGCCGCGTAAACAACAACACCAACAATGGTCGGAATTATTGATGAAACGCAGCTGTTTTATCCCCTGGGAACACGCATCAAAATAGCCAACAACTTCGGTACAGTGCGATATGTGGGCGAGGTAAGTGTCAAAATAAATCCTTTGGCGTACATATGACCCAAAACGTGCGCATTTTGCAGGTGATCGGACACATGGGCACTTGGCTGGGCATCGAGTGGGATGACGGCATGCGAGGCAAACACAATGGGATTGTGGATGGCAAGCGCTACTTTCAAACGCAAATGCCCACGGCCGGCAGTTTCATACGTCCTGGAAAGGTGGGTCCTTGCGCCAGCCTGGAGGAGGCTGCCCGCGAGCGGTATCTGAACTACGACTCGAGCAATGTGGATGAGTCGCTCATTCGGGAGGCCCAGGCTAGTCTTCAGGCCTCCCTGTTCGAGGTCGTGGGAATGGACAAGATAGCGCGCAAGCAGAGCAAGTTTGAGCAACTTTCGGAGGTGAGTGTCGATGAGACGCCAGTGAATTCGGCCGGGTACCTGAAGGATTTGACGCAGCTGACAACGCTGAATGTGAGCCACACGCTGATTTGGAACTGGGAGACAGTGGCCAGCATTACGCAGCAGCTGCCATCCCTGAAGAATCTGAATCTTAGGTGAGTAAACGCTGGAATCACTTACTTGTTCGGTTGATGATTATTTGGATTTTGTAGCTCCAATCGCTTGGTCTTGCCCTCGGCATCACAAATTGCGGAGTTGGAGCCGGCCTTCCGTCATCTAAAGCACATCAATTTAAGTAGTTGCGGCTTCACCGACTGGAAGGATGTCATGCAGACGGCCCTGCTCTGGCCGCACATTGTTTCGCTGAGTCTTCAAGAGAACCCCCTAAGTCAACTTGCCGTGGTCGACTGCAATCGGATTTTCACTCAGCTGCAGGAACTTGACTTGCATCGCACAAACCTTATGGATTTTGACCAGGTTGTCAAGCTGAGCAATATCACCACACTGCGTTCATTGAATCTCATAGAGAACGGAATTGAAGAGATTAAGCTGCCCGACTGTGAGCCTCAGGCCAAACTCAACATCTTCGTGTCTCTGGAAAAACTAAACTTACTCCACAATCCCATTTGGAACGAGGTAAGCCGCCGGCAAGATCGGTTCTGATCGGTTGTACTAAATGTTGAATCATGCTTTCCACACAGGCTGATGCATTCAACGAGTTGGATAAGCTGCCAAAGTTGAATCATCTGAGCAAGACGCCGCACTTGAAGTCGAATTTTGATGAAATGGTATCCAAAGCTGTGGGCTCCATTGCAGGGCTGCAGTTTATCAATAAAGCCAAAGTGACTGCGGAGGAGAGGCGTGGCGCCGAGTACGATATTTGGAAGAAATACTCCACGGAATGGATGCAGGCGACGCAACAGGGATCCGATGTTTTACGGGAGTTCTGCAGAAAGCATCGCACCTACCCGTCTCTAGTTAAAAGTACGCTAACAGTACACATACTATATGTCAATCGATTACCTTACTAAATCTAGTCGTTCTCTCATTGTCAGAGTATGGCTCTCCGGCGGACTTTGTTCCAGGCATACATGTCAAGAAATCGAATCTGATCAAGCTCCTCATACTGCATCAGGCCACTGGCGAGATCTGGGAGAAGAAAGTGCCGCGAATGATTACAGTGCAAACATTGCAGGGATTGGTCATGAAGCGGTTCCGGCTGACTGACGTCGTTCCCCAGCTCTGTTACCATGATGCCCAGCATCCTGATTTGCTGGTTCCCCTGGATAACAATGCCAAAACTCTGGACTTCTATTCAGTTCAGGAACAGGACACAGTTTTGGTTCAGTAGCGTCCTACCCCATTCTCTTTTTGGCATTCAATTGTGGTATTTTAGTTTTAGGCAATGTTTTAAATTATTGTTCTGATCCCTGGAACTTGCAAAATTAAATTAAATTACTAATGTTATCGTTTAGGTACTAATATGTTGAAATTCCCAATGCAATTATATGCGATATTTATATTTTCTTTTGCTTATAAAACCTAAATCAGTTATCTAATGCATTTTTGTATGAACACCTCTCGGGAATGTTCAAAGGATTGTTCCAGATACTCGCCAACTTAAATTTTACTCAAACCAAACCATTAAGTGTCGAGGTGGGGGGTCTGGAAAATGTGAGCTGGATCACATCAAAGTATATAGGCCAAATCTGTATAATAGAAACAGCTTTAGATTTTAAATTTCTTAGTAAGATTTTAGGCATGCTTTGCTTTGCCAGTGAACGGCTTAAATTTGAGTGGAAAGTTACAAATGAGACTGAAATGAACACAGCCAAAGTCCAGGCATCTAGCTTTAACAAAGGTCAAAGTTCTGGCCCATGTACCTACATTTTAATGTTGTTTCGTACGCGCACCAAGAGCACCAGCGTCGGGAATGGCAGCCAATGGGTGCCCCAAAATCCAAGCTAAAATATTGTTTGACCCTCATTAAGCTTGAAATTTGGTTTTCTCGGCTAAAGCAAAGAACACATTAGGGATAGGATGGACGAACAAGTGGTCGGGCTGTATAGATACTAAACTGAAACTATAAATACTCTTCTCCTTAGGGAAAGCTGATAGAAAGAAATTTTCTCATCCAAATTCTGATGGTTTTGGATAAGAGTAGATCAAGTATCAGATAGGAACTCATTAATGAATTAATGCTAAATTTGTATGTTTACATGTTCAAGTTTCAATAACAATTAAGAATATTCCTTTAGCTCTTCCGCGCCAGTTTTGCGGGAAATTGTTGGAACCTCTTTAAAAGAGCATAAGGAAAAGAAAGGAGAATAGAAACAGAAAACAAGGGAAGCCTGTAGCAAAGTAAGATGCGAGAAGTTAGTTTTTCTTTTCCTTCCTCTTTCCACTCCCAGACTCATTTTCCTCGCCATGATGTAAATAGCAGGCGAAAGAACAACATCAGTGGGAAGCCGAGCAACAGCGCCGGCGGCAATCTGACAGAAAAGTAAGGTGAACATTTTCCGGCTGCCTGTGGGCAGTGGGGCACCACCTGCCCCCTCCCTCCATCACTTTCGGCCGTCCTCCAAGAATAATAATACAGTTTCAAAGTTGTATGTACATACATACATACTCGTACATAAGCGCTCGTCAGGACTCCATTGAACGTTCACATCATTATAGAGATGTTAGCAATACCAAGAAAAATGCACCATCAACCGCAGTACGAAGAAATTATGTATTACTTTTTCTTAAAGGGCATCAGCGCAAATTCAATCATAACCAAAATAATCGGGATACTCTTGCTAAAATTTGTATCGCAAAGTAATACTTAAATATCATCCGTATGTAGGTTCGCCGAAGCTTGCCTTCCGGTCTGACTTGTTGAATGATACTCGTAAATGCGTATTTACTAGAGCCCTGCCTAGAGGGGCAACCGAATCGATTCGGTGGGATTGGAAGTGCCCCTCCTTTCGGTCCTCTCATAACTTCGAATCGCCCAAAACGGACTGACCGAAGCAGGTCTCGAGTGATTCGGTGTAATTCAACTCCGACTGAAGGATTCGATTCGTGTTGATCGAGCGCATTAGCTGTGATTTCATGGATACTGTGGATCTAGTATCTAGTATGTACTTGTTTGTATTCCTCTCTGTTGTTGTTGTTGCCATGCTGACACGCACCTCTCGGATCATAAACCATTTGCCTCAGCCTTAAGCGTATGCACTGAAAAGTACAACTTTCGCATAATCTGGGGAAACTTTCATTTTCACTTTCACCCTCACGGAGTTAAGAGTAAACAAATTTGCAGAGGAGCTACGGACGGACCAGCAAACAACTGGGGTGTGTAGGTACCTTAAGCCTAAATGAAAATGTACTAAAAGTGCGGCACAACGCTTACCAAATTATGCAAAAATAAACATGGAGCGGAAGAATGGGGAAAAATGAACGAAGGGCACACGCAAAGTATAAAAAGTACGATAAAAACAAATGCGTCTTCTTTTTGTGGGCCCGGCGTCCTTCCTCTTGCCAAGGTATATTAAAGGGAAGGTCGGACTGCTGGACAGTCCTGGTGGTCCTTTGCCGAAACCTGCTTTTCAATATAATTCCTTATATACCTACAATAAGTATGAACATTGTAGGTAAGCCTCCCATCCTCTGCTCTCTGCTCTCTGCTCAGTGCTGCTCTCTTTTCTCGAGGTGATTATCCATAATCCCCAAAAAGCGTTCGCTGGGCGGAGAGGATGACGATGACTCCCGGCTGTCGGATTGAATGACTAAAGACAAAGTTGCTGTTGCCGTTGCCGTTGCCCAGAAGATAAATGCGGGATGTAATATTCGCTTGTCCCGTAGCCATGTCCTGCCCCACCTCCACACGGGATAGACAGGTACGAGATGGCGGTAGCTGCGCAGGAGCCTGTAGTCTGGCGGCGATAAAGCATCTTTGTGGCGACAATGAATCGGGGATAAAGCTTTTTACGTGCCAGCGGGTAAATAAAGTGCTTCTCCGCATCTCAGCCCCATCCATCCCTGACACATCCCTGTACACACACAGCTGTTTCGGCTGCTGCGGATTGTTTGTCAGCTCCGGCGCTGATTTCGCATAATTTAATGCAAGTATATTTGCCCCTGAGAAAAAGCGGGATAGGCCAACATGACGTCCTACCCGCACACTGAGCAAATTGTTTAACATTTTCAATCAATTTTTTAGATTTTCATATAAACCTCCATATTAAAAGTTTGCTTGTGAGCTTCGTCCTACTGGCTGTTTTCTCTCAGTGCAGACCACACCTCAATTTCTCAAAAATTACGAATGGGATTTTTATGCAATAAAAACAACTCGGTTTTTTTTGTTTTGGTTGTTTGGTTTGAATGGAACTCCGTTCCAGCCGTGTCAGAGAGCTACTTATTGAGGTACACAGAAACCACAGGAAAGTCATTTCCCTTTGAAGTTAAACGAAATCATTTTGGTAAGCTTCAGCAGAATGTGTTAATGAATTTCCACTGCTCCTTCGATGTGACACGGGCAGGACCAACATCATCCACGACTCGGCCCATTTTCAAAGTGCATTTGACTGGAGGACCGCAAAACCAATTCCTCATATTCCTCTGGGCCACGGTGTACGGATGAGACGAGTGAGGGGCGATGGCAGTGAACAAAAATCAACATTTATCCAAACGAAATAACATCCATGTAGCTCCAGCACCCACCTGAGTATTACAGCCATGACATGTGCCGGAGTCTGCTCTCTTTAGCCACGGAAACTGCAGTTTCACTGGCGGCAGCTGCGCTGGCTGGGCAACAAGTGGGGTTCGCTGATGCCAGTGGGTCCTGGTCGGCACTGGCTGTGGCTGTTGTTGTTGTTGTTGCTGTGGCCCCTGACACACTTCCAGCGTGCAAACAATTGACGACATTGTCTTGGGCCACCACACCAGCCATGTACACGGGAAATGCGGTAAAATCATCTCTTTTGTGGGCCACCGGAAAGGAAGGGCTGACAGAACTTTTCATGTCATAAGCATGAGACTTTATCGGGCCGCTTCCAGGGCAGACAGGTCAGGTCCGCCCCATCCTTTGATATTTGGCATTGTAAATCGAATAGAATATGGGTCTCAACTTTGACTTTAATTTTGGTTCGTCCTACCATCGAACCTGCGCTGCGAGAACCTTGCCCTTTACAGATCTGTTGGTTTGTTTGAGAAATTTTAAAGAAAACTTAATCAAGAACCAGGCCTCAAAGGCCTCAAAGGGATACATTTAAAGCCAATATTCTGGCCAGGCCCTAGGAGCAATAACAATAGTCAGGCCCGTGAATTAGCTCCTGCCCCTTTCACAGCAGCCATTATTGTATTACCTTGTGGGCCAGGCTCCATTGTTGCTAATTTGCAACGGTTTGTAATTTTGTATATTGGACATTTTGTATGAATTGGTACCCTTGTCAGACAGCATCCATCGATGGGCATCTATGTTCCGTTTTGGTCCTTGAACACCTTTTTGTGTCCCGGACACGGATCGGGGGAGGCTCGGATTGGTCTGGCATGTTGTTATGCAAATTACAGGCCCGCGCACACATGACTGCGTGTATGATATGAATGCGAATGGGATTGGGAATGGGAGTGGGGATAGGACGAGCGGCAACGGGTGTGGGTGTGGGTGGGCGAGCCGAATTCAAAGCAAACGTTTTGAATGGTTTTAATAACTTTACACACTCACACACACTCACCTGCTGACGCACCGAGAACAACAGCCCAAAAACAACAACGACCAGGGACAACAATGGTCCTTGGTAATGCGATTTGGATGAGCCTCATACATATGTACCTATGTATATTTGGTATGGTATGCTTGTTTCTACGTTCTGCATGGGATATGGCATAAATGCCATAGCCCTCATGCCTCATGCCTCATGCCTCAGGACTGAACGCACTTAATGCTAACAAGGATTGGACAATATGTATATGCATATATATACGTCCATATATATATTCGTCAGCCTGAGTTCCGGTTCCTGTTCCAATTCTTATCAATTGGAAATTAAATACTATTTTGATCAAATATATCACATTATGCCAAAAATGCTTTATATTTGGATATTTCGTTAACGCAATATTAACCATTCTGTAGATGTTTCTGAATCAGGAGTTTCAGTCAAAGGTAAATGATTTCATTTGATTAGTGGAGCCCTCGCCCGACTTTGTCGCGGGAACTGCCAACAAAGTTGGGCAATGTTTTGGCTTCGTTGATGCCATCCAAAGTGAATGAAATTATGCTGGGAAAGTTTTTAAATGAAGTCAAAAGATAATTAAATCCCACTTTTTATGCCTGGGCGTCAAAGCGCTTTGTTGCCAAAGTTATTAAGAAGCGCCTGAAGGAACGAGCCGAGCCCCAAGCTCTGCATAGTTGGGGTCGGGGAAGAATTTCCGTACGTAGAGCTCTTTTCAATGGGAACAATGCTCTTAATTAAAGCAGGATTGCCCTTGCTGTCGTCCCAGCGTGCTAGGATGCAGGACGAATCTGTGAGCAGGTGAGCCAAAACCAATTACAAAAGCTGGCCAAAAAACCCAGAAGAGACAGACAGCGAGAGGGCCAGAGAAATGGTGAGAGAGGGAGTGGTGAGTGGGAGTGGGCGGGCGAGTGGGAGTGTGTGCCTCTCATATGCAAAACACGCGTACGTGCACGTGTACGTGTGGACCATAAGTCAGGCAATTTCAAAAGCTTGTGTGTGTTTCCGTAGGGGGGCGGAGGCTGCTGAAAAATGTCGAATGCAGGATGCATCTGGCTCCTGGCAACCTGGCATCTGGCACCTGCCCCCTGCCACCTGCCCCTGACCAAAAACACGATTCCACGGAAGAATAGCTGGCCCATCCCCGTGGGGTAATCGTGGTGATGCTATTTTGGGGATCCCGATTATGCACGTTCATTGCAGGTAAATCAGGCAGAACCCATATTGCCCCCGAGTCCTCCGTGGCAACATAAATCGCCGAAAACCAAGCCAAAAATGAAAATGAAAATGAAGCTGCCAAGCCAAATTTTGTGGCCGTGTTGTGGCGGAAAATGAAAGTTAATTGGTTTAAGGAGCTTTACGGTCGAGGCGAGGCGACGCGACGCGAGGCGATGAAGTGGCAGCGGGCGGGAGGCAGCAGTCTGTTCACGCATTCCTCGGCGGCAAGGCAGCCAGTCCCAGTCCCTGTCCCAGGCCTGTCCTGGCCTGGCCTGGCGAAGCGCAATGAGGCGAATGCGTGAAAACGGCGCGGAAGGAAGAGGCTTACTTAGGCAGGCCTGTAATCAGACTAGGCCCTATGAAATGATGGCTTGAGTCATACAGATATGGCTGAATGAATTATTTTGAAAGCCTGGGTACTGTCGCCCTGGCTCCCAGCACCACGAATGGGTAATATTTCGCTGGCTGTTGCTTTTAATTGGTAAAGTTTTTCGGGCACTTAGTGTCTAACAAATTGTCGTCGCCGTCTATAATCGCTGCTAATTATCATGTATATTGAATGACTTACATACTTTTCCTCTACGTTCTTTATATGTTGAGTAACAAGAGGGGGTTTAATTTGATATTTCTGCAGGATAATGCGAGAATCGACATTTCTGTGTTCCCGTCCCGTCTCTGAATTCCATTATTCAACGCTAATTAGACTTGGAACAGCCTTTCAACAAATAGTTTCTCTAGACACATTTCACCAATTATCTATTCAACGTGAACTGACCTCGACCTTTGACCTATACAGTGCGCATCTCAGCAGTAAGAAGAGAAAACTATATTTATTATTATTATTTATACTTTAAATCGAATCTTATATTATATTATAATATATATTTTCAAAAGTAAATGTATAATTTTAGTTGAATATTTTATAATTATATTGAAATCAAAAACAGATTACAAATATCTGATCTTTAGGGAATCCTCTCCATACACTTTTATTGGTCATCGGATTTTAGTTCTGAAGCGCACTGTACATCCTCCGCCTCATTAACGTCCTGGCCCGTTATTAATTAAGGGAAAATCGCAGTGACAATGGTTCTCCCCCCTTCTCCTGGCCCTCGCATTTGAATTGAATCTGCATTTACAGATCGAGTAACTGCATATCCAATTATGGAAATGGAAATGCAAATGCAGCTCCTGCTCCTGCTCCTGGTCCTGAACTGCAAGCACTTAATCAGCAGGTCCCGAGTCGACGCAGAAGAGAATGCTCGCTCCTCCGGATTGACCTCATTTGAATCGCATTCCGCTGCAGAAGGCCCACATGCTCGTGCAGACG
Source organism: Drosophila helvetica (assembly GCA_963969585.1). Lineage (NCBI taxonomy): Eukaryota > Metazoa > Arthropoda > Insecta > Diptera > Drosophilidae > Drosophila > Drosophila helvetica. The sequence goes on from OZ018404.1 coordinate 16,016,529, forward strand.
CTTATCAGCAGCAGGCAGACGGCGCACGGCAGACGGCAGACTGACTGCCGGACAGGATAATCGCCTGGCATTGTCCTGTCCGTGTCTATGGCTACAACAGTGGCAGTCGAGCGGAGGAGCTCCGTTTTCACAACTGCATTTCGCTTATTGGCCAATGATTAGGCCGACTCGACTCGACTCCATTTAAGCGCACAAAGTGATTATCTCGAGCCGAATGCCAGCTTTACTACCGATTTCACCGGCCATGTCCTTGTCAATACTTGAAAGCAGGTGTCAGGTGAGGTTTCACATCGAATGCAAATCAGAGAACAGAACCAGAACATGGGCAAGCTCTCAGGGCTCTTGTTCGAGCCACGTGTGTGGCAACATGAATTCCCCATCAGCAGAGTCCTGCCACAAGACCAGAACCGCCCTCCCCTCTGCTCTGGCCATGGCTTGGATTGGATTGTATGGGATTGATTGGGATTGTTTGGGATTGTTTGGGATTGATTGGTAATCAATCTCGGAATGTAATAATTATCTGTTCATTTGAATTTATATTCGTTACGTTGATTGGCATTGTTCAGCCCTGCGTACGTGTACTTGAACGTAAATACAATATATATATATATACATGTATATGTACCAATTATTTCGCAATACCAAATTTCTATTCTATTGAAATATTGAATTTCGTTGGGGATTTGCGACTTTCGTTGGAGCAAGTTAATTCCATTGTTAAACAAACCGCAACCGCAGAGCAAACAGTGAAATGAAACGACCCCACAATAACGACAACAGCAAACAGATGGCCGAAACGACAATTCAACTTTAAACGAACCGGAAATGGAAGAAGGTCCGTCCCGGTCCCGGCACCACCATCACGGGGCACCATCGCGGCCCCGACCAAGGACATCATTAATCATGAGTAGCTACAGTTGGTCTGGGCGGGTTCCGGGTTCCTGGTTGCTGGTTGCTGGTGGCTGGCACACGCTAAGGCGGCTTTTTTCCTCCACTTTTGTGCTTTTCTTTCACCTCTGCTCTTCCCTTTGGCGGCATTAAATTTTAATCCCGCTCAAACACACACACACATACACACACACACTGTTAAATGGACAAAAAAGAAGGCTGCAACCTTTCCGACGAGCGTCCACCGCAAAAGTTAATGGCATTTGGAAAAGTGTAAAGCGAAACGGGAAACTGTCCAATCCTCTGGGCCAGGGGCTGTGCCAGGGGCTGGGGCTGCAGAGTCGAAACTTTTGTCGTGCAGTGTTGCGCGTCAATTTGCGCTGAGTGCATATGGGCGGATTTCCCCTCCCACCCCCTCCCCGGAGTTGATGAGTTGTGATGCTTTCCCGTCCATCATCTGACGCTGATCGAGCATCAGTACTGTGCCACATCCAGGGCCAAAGTTCTTTTATGAACTGTCACATCATCTAGACAGGAATTACTTTTACAAAGGAGGGATCACGATGACCGCCTTACCACAATGACTCGCAATGCTCTTAGGAATGAGGAGTCCATTTCGGAGCTGCTCCAAGTGGCCAAAGTCGTAAGTCGAACACGACGCTGCTCTAACAACTATAATGCGATCACTTACAGGTTGTAATCAATATCGAGACCAACCAAACAACAAACAACAAAAAACAAACAACAAACACGCTAACACCAACAGGAAAAACAAGCACAGCCAGTGCCGGGGTGCCGCGGGGCAGCAGCGTCGAGGAAAACTTTTTGGCTTCTATTTCCACGGTCCAGGACGAAGTTCGAGTCCTTGGACTCCTTGCTGCTCGCTGGTTGCTTCAGCTGGCCCATAAAAAACTTTTTCCATTACTTCCAGACCAGCTGCACATAACTGTTCGGATGTCTCTGTTCCTATTCTCCTATCATATTTCGCATTGTTGTTTGCTGATAGGAGCATGATGCATGGCCTCTGCTTTTATTACACGTATAATATTGATTGATTGTTTGTGACGGGCTACTCAAGATTGCGTCTGTTGACGGTCCGCCAGCAGGCCCTTGACCAGATTCACCAGCATGTCCAGGCCTTCCTGATTGCTCGTCTTGTAGTAGGGCAGGGCCTGCAGTCGCTTCACCCACTCAGCGAGAAGCGGATACTTGTCCGCCTCGATGGGGGCGAACGCCTCGGCCGTCGACACCGAGGCAATGCAGCACAGATCCGCGATGGTCAGCTCCTGGCCGGCCAGGTAGGGGCCGCTGGCCAGGCAGTGCTCGAGGCCGTCGTAGGCCCTCTGCAGATAGGTGACGCGGTCGGCGGGCACATCGGACACCCCGAAGTAGATCACGGGCTCCACAATGAACCGGATGCGGGGGAAGAGGTGTCCGCAGTCGTAGTAGAGGCGTGCGTCCACTGTGCGCCGCTTGGCGGGGTCCTTTGGGTACAGGGAATCGGTGGCACCTCCGAACTTGTCCGCCAGATAGCTGCAGATGATGTGCGAGTCGCTCACAACGGTGCCGTTGTCATCCAGGACCGGAATCGTGTGCTGCGGATTCAGCTTGAGAAACTCCGCCGACAGGTGCTCTCCCGCTTTTACGTTAACAGCGCTGAGGGTTAGACCGGTTAGACAGGAGTAGAGAGGGAAAGAGAGAGAGAGGGAAGGAGGGCCACAACTTACCGTAGGTCCAACTCCAGACCCAGGGCGGCGGCTGTCAGCAGCACGGCTCGGCAGGGGGGGCTGCGGGGTGCGTAGTAGAGAACGGGTTTGTTGGACATTCTTGGATCTGAAATGGATTAAATTATTAGATATTTGCATCTTCGACTGACTAAATAGAAGAACACCATTACTTATTAAACTCAGTTTAGCGAATGAAAAGAGAACGGACAACACACTCAACTCACATTGATCGCAGGTGCTTTCAAAGCTCTCTTGCGCTCAAATTAGAGATGGGACCTTGCTGGATTTTAACGCACGACTTAACACGACCACCAGCCGATACTTTTCATGCATATACAGTACATTTACATTTGCTTTAAATGGCTTTATGTTATTAATGGGACCTCAATGGCCTACCATACTCGGTACATTTTTATGTAAATATGTTTCCAGATGATAACCGGGATTGACAGAGGTGAGAACGCTTTCCAACACACAAAATTACATATGTACATATGTATGTCAAATGTAGTACATATGTACATAAATATGTAAGTATGCCACAGACACAAGTGTGTATGTTAATTCACTGGAGTCGGAAGCTCCCACCGTACTGAACTTCCCGAAAATGCTCTTAAGCGATTTTAATTTTAATTCACGCACCGAGCAGCTGACTAACTAATAGGATTCCACATTTCCTGGGGGCAGCCCTTTTTCGTACACGTTTTCGAAGGTGAAAAAATTAAATTTTTAAGCGGATTTCGGTATTAGTTAATGGCGTGGCCAGAGGCAGGAGCTCCTGCAGAAGCTTTTTCGTACAAAAAAGTGAATATAATTGGATTTCGGCTGCTCTGCCGTCGAGTGGATGAGAGAGATGGATGGATGAATATTGGGAGACTGGCTGAGAGGATGAGGGGCACGGAGAAATGTACGGGTATTCGGAATGCAGCGGAGCAAGAAAGAAAGAGGCGAAACGTCGATAACATCCCGTCTCCGTCTCCGACACCGTCTTCTTCCCTCCTCCTTTTCGAACTCGAACTCCAGCTCTTGCTCAAAGTGCTGCTCACGTGGAAGGTCCTTAAATATTTGGTCACGGGCCAGGACGACACCGAAATTGGGAAAAATGTTCGCCCAGGTATGCGGACGGGTGGTCGGCGGAAAGGGAGACAAACTTGTCCTCCCTTGGCTCGCTCCCCTTGCTCTCGGTATGCTGTGCCGAAGACAAATTTGTGAAAGCAATTTACAGTTATTAAAGCTTTTAGTGGGATCAAAAGCAGGCTGCCTGCCTGCCTCCGCGTGCCCCCCTCTGCTAGCTAGCTCTGAGTACAAGGCATTAAATTTAATTTGGTAATTGAATAATTTCTGTGACAAACACAGGCTCGGGCCCCAGCGCCAGTGCCAGCACCAGCACCAGCCCCCGAACACCCGCACACAAAAAGCGAAAACTTTTGCTGTTGGGAAAACTATATTGTCTTCGCTTTTCCCTCCTGTGTCTCTGTCTCTGTCACAGTCACAGTTACTGTCGCCTGTCCCTGTCCCCGTCCCCGTCCGTGTCCCTCTCCAGGGGCGTCAGGCTTTTGGGAAAGAGCCTCAAAGGCGTCGCTGGAAAGCATTAACTAATTGATTGCCACTTGACGAGTGACATTTATCTTCATAACTTGGATTTTTTTCGTTAATTGAAATCACAGAGAAGACTCCTACAAGGCGCAAACTAGGGAGCCGCTGGGCACGGTGCAGATGTGGCTCTAAGTCTCCAAACTGTGCATGAGATTAATGGTAATGAGAGAGAGAGCAAGGCCACACAGACACCCCGGCTCATCCATCCCCACGACGGACGGACAGCTGTGTGAGCGGTTCAAGTGCAAAATCCAGTGTTATTAATGATCCCCTCGCTGCCTCGGAAGGGGTTTCGGGAGCCAGTAGTCGCCAGGCAGCAGCCAGCAGCCGCCAGCCGCCAGCCAGCCAGGATATTGAGGTCGCCTCCCAGCCAATGCCGTAGACAGAATCCTTCCATAAATATTACTTAATTCCATTGTTCCTTTGGCATTTATAACAATTAAACTGCGGGGACTCTTTGGCTAATTGTTCGATGCGACCCGGCAAGCCGAGCAAACCAAACCAAAGATGAAAGCACACTTCATATAATCGTGGAGAAGGCGCCCGAGCAGAGTCTCGTCTCCCGCTCTGTTAGAGAATGGCGGCGGGCGAGTCTGCATGTGTGTGTGTGTGTGTGTGTACTTCCAGGAATCGGATAAGCACAATGAAGATAAAGCCCGTATAAAGTCCGTCTCTGCCACTGCCTTAAGTGCTTCAGATTTTGCAGCGCCTGGACATCCCGCATCCATCTGCTTCTCTTCATTTCATTTTCTTCTCTTTTTTATTAGATATGAACTTGTGCGCGCAAAGGAATTTCCAACTGTAGCCTGGGCGGGGGACTGGGCGTATAAATCGTTGTTCAAATTAAAAGTGACATCCCATTATTTAGATATAGATATGAAGCGAGACCGGGAGCCAAGTCAAATGAAGGGCAGAGCGCCCGAAGTAATCTTGATGGGCAGTCAATGGCTGACAATGACAGTGTTTTCTCCTGCAGATTTTATTTTGCTTTTTTTCCACCAATTAAGGAAGAAGTTCGATTTATTCAGATATTCAGATATGTATCTCTGTCGTTTCTTCCGATTGCTCCAGCCGAACGTTTGACCTGGTTTTATTACCCATTCTGGCTAGAATTAACACAAACATTTATTTATAATATTAATTTAAGGCTTACATAAAAGATCAACCAAAAATTATTCGAGCACTAGCTGCTAGGGCCTTCAGCTCTGGCTCAAGGAATTGCTAAATTGAATTAATGTTTTCAGACTTTGTATGCTCAAGAGATTCTTGGGGTTTTTCATCTTTAAAGAGTTCTTTTATCTCTTTTATCCTTGACCATTTTGTGCAAACATCTAAAGGGGATTCCACCCAGAGAGTGTCCTCACAGGAACAGCGTTGTGCAGTATCAGTGTCGACCGCCACTCAGCTGGGAGTACCCTCCATAAAAAGTCGTGATATTACCACCGATTGGACCGATTAATTGTGAATATTGTGTATTGGGTTGCAGTTTGCAAAAGCTAAGAACTATTTTGAAAATGTGCGAAATTCGGATGAACAGACTCTTTTGAAACTCATTCTGACTGCTTGGCAAACAAAGATTTATATAAATGTATCTAAAACAATCAGAGTTACCACAACTATAACCAAAGGAGACAAATTTTATGGCTAACAGGCTAGGCTAACAGAAAACTGAATTACAGAACTTTTTAGTACAAGATATGGACTCAAAATACTATATGTAATATAATGTTTGCTTGTTCTGTTGCGCAACTCAATTCAGTCAGAGCTCATGGCAATTCGATGTAGGGAACAAATGGAAGTGGAAAAGTTCGACATTTTTCCAAAAGTTTTAGATTTATTGGGAATGGATGATTGGAGTTTGAGTTACAATTGGTTCGCTCAATGGCGGTCACTCTTCATTTGGGAAAAACAGAAACGAACAAAATCCAGAATGCCAGTGGGTGGGAATGACCTTGGCACATTCCACCACTTCTCGCTTGTCCATTCCATTTTCGGTTGTCCACTCCGGGCCTATGTGGTCTTTCAGCTTGTCTTTGTCCGTCAATGACAGCCCAACACGGCCTCTTGACCTTCTGCCCGCTGACACTGTCGGCTCCAGTCCCGCTTGAGCTTGATTTCCCTCAATGGGCATTCGGCCTGTGTCTTTGCACTTGAACAACTGTGGCAGGCCTTCGAGGCTTTGGGCTTTAATTTGGCCGCTCCGCCTGTGCCCACCCTCAAAATCGGCCTGGTCGTCGTCTTGGCCTTCTTATCCCAATTTATTGAACTTTATTGAACTGTAAAACACGGTCCTAAAAAAGGCCTGCTGCTGGTGCGACACAGGAGACGCGAGGGAGGGGATCTTTTCGGTGGCAGGATGCTACATTCAAAAGCAAAATCTGCATACGTACACCCTCGATGGATGGATGAATGATGGAGTACCATTTCCCTCGGCAGGCGAGTGAGTGCATGGGAGTCGGTCGTCGGGCAAGGACATGGGGTGGTGGTATTCGCGCTTTTACGACCCACCTGAATGAATGGATTTTAGGGCTTTTCGAATATGTATTTTAATGGACAGAAACGATTCTCCAATGCCCCGCCCCGCCCCGCCCCTCTGTGCGGTCGTCGTTGTTCTAAGCGGGAGCTCCGGGTATTTTATTGGTTTTTGGTTTTCGGTTTTTGTTTTCGTGTGTTTGCCTTGGCTGCGGTGAGTGCTCTGAGCTGCTGTCGGCACTTTCTGGCTTGCTGCCACTGATGGATTGGCACTGAAAGCCGCACAGGTGCCTGTTCTGGCTCGACTGTCAGGCCCTAAGCCTTTCGGTCATTCGATGCATCAGCAAATGACAGGCAAACAGGAAGCCCACACGAGTATACAAGGATGCCATGGCAGTAGTTATGTTTTGAATATATTAACAATAATGGTGGATTACCCCTTAAATATAAATGGCTCTCACTCTTCGTTTGTGTGTTTCCAGAGTTTTCCAGAGAGTAACATAATCGCCCAAAAAGCTGAAGGATATTCGTGCTGGTTGAATTTAATCCTCCGGTGCGAAATATACTTTAATTTGCATAGGAATCTTCCTGAATATTTCCTCATTGAATATTATTCCGAATTCAATTCAAAGTTTGAATATTCTTTGCGGGAATTGGCCTACTTCCTCATAGCGTTGCTTTGTACCGATTCAAGTGCATAATCCTCCCATGAGCTGGTGCTCATCGTCATGATCTGGCTAATCCCATTATCGCTCTAAAATAATTCAATTCGCAAGCGAAAGCGTTTCAATGGCCACAGAATTGGAAGCTGGCAGCAGCTCTAGCCAGTTTGCATTTTGGCCAAGCAAAATAAATGTTTCGATTCTCTCTCGATGGCAGCCACTGCCCAACTCGACCCCCACTGCCTCAGTGCCTCCCCCACCCTCGTTTTCTTGTTTTATTTTGAGCTGCAAGTGGGAAAATCTTTGCCATTTTCGTATGCCGTGAGCCTGGAAAATAAAGCTTTAAAATAATCTCTTAGGAATTTTTTTTAAATTGGGCTGAAAATCATTAACCAAACATTTTATTTTATAGCCCCGAATCGGAGAATTTATGTGCCGGAGAGGAATCCTTGAGATTTATGGGTCGTTATGCGGGCCCTCCAGCAGCATGGACAGCACTGGACCCCTTTGCCATAAATCCTTGAAGGATGCCTGCCACGTGTGGCCCATTATCTAATGTGTGTCGAGTGTGTGCTAGCACTAGCACTGGCACTGGCACTAGTGCTACACCCATATGTGCCCGGACAGGGTTAGTAATTAACTAGGCAAATATGTATTAATTGCGTATACGCACTGGGGCATCGAAAGCAGAAAATGCTAATTAAAACTGAGGGCCCCTTCCCAGCCATTAGCCATACGCCCCATACGCCCCATGCGTCAGCATTCTGTGCTGTTCTGTTCTGTTTTGCCTTGCTCTGTCCGCCTCTGTTCTGGATAAATCAATTAATTTATGCAGCATCGGTGGCCCGAGTGCATTAGCCATTCAGCCATTCGGAGGCGGGGAAAGTGAGTGGCAGCGGACTACAATACGCCGCAGGAGGCGCCGGAGGAGCCGCACCGAACACATCCATTAGATTACCAACAGCACGGAGCCGTGGTGCACCCCTGCCCTGTCCTGCCCAGCCCTCTGTTGCCGGTTGCCGGTTGCCTGTTGCCTGGTCCCTGTCCGACCCCCTGCCTGGCTGCAGCTCAAAAAGAGCACGCGGCGTGCGGCACAGCGGGTGGAGCTTATTAACTATAGAAATGGATTTCGCCGGAGGCTAGGGTGAGTGAGCGGAGATGGAGCCGAAAACCAGAGGCCCCTCCCCTCTCTATGGCCGTTGCACGTCCACGGACAACCCGTTGGCTGCCTAATCATGTTTAATTTGCTGCAGAAGGAGCGTCCGACACCGACACCTGAGATGGTGCCTGAGACCTGCCCCTGTGGAAGCGCAGGCAAAAGTTCATTGCCACCGACGCTGGCTCCCCCTCCCTCTCCCTGCCCGTCCCTTCTTCGTCGATTTCGTGAGTTTCGATAATGAAAACTTTCATGGAAATTTCAACTATTTAATTACGACTAAAGTTCGTCCAGGCCATTCTGTCTTGCTTGCCGTCTGCTTGTCTGGCGGAGCATAAATCTGAAAGACCTAATTTGAGCCCCATTAGGTGCTTACCAGGAAGCGGATAGGAGGACGGACGGGCGGAAGGACACGAGTGTAGGCTGTGTACGTAGCCGATGCCCACTGGTCTTTCCGGGTAGGCGGAGGAGCGAGTCCCAGTCGGAATACTAGTATTAACTATTAACTTGTCTCCATGGCAGGGCCTATTTTCTCATTTGATTTTTTAGGGGATTCTTCGCTTAATCAACTGCACAGGAATCCCTATAAAGCGCGTCGAGTGGAACGAAATGGAATGGAATGGAATGTCCCCAAAAGCTCTCCGCTGCATCGGTCGCGGGTCGCCTTGTGGCTGCCCGGGACTGAGACTGAGACCACGTCTGGTGCTGGTTCTGGGGCTGGTGCTGGGGCTGGAACTGGCACAGACCGGGCACATACTGAGTATAGTGTGTAGTGTTCGTGTTTGTTTGTGCTGTGGCAACATTGAGTGGCAACAGGAACCACCACCCTGCCCGATCGTCTCTCAGCCGTTTTGTTTATCTTATCAGCCGCCAGTTGGCCCGAACAGATGGCCGGAGGTCGAAAAGTGTTTACACTCGCCTCCAATCATTCTGCGGCTGTGGCGTTTCTGACGTTAATGGCCCCCGAGTGTCGGGCAGTCGATGAAAGTGCCAAAGTTACCGACAGATATACCAGATCCGGAATCACTTGCGGAGCAACAGCATTAATAGCCGCCGCAACATGTGCCCGTGCCCGTGCCTGTGCCTGTGCCCTTGCTTCCGTTGCTCTTGTCTCTGGACCCTGCCTCTGAGAGCCTGGCAACATGGAACCCTGTCCCAGCAGAGCCACAAGTGTCTCTGGCGCAACAAAAAGGCAAATTCTGGCCTTCCCCCGCGCCTCCTGCGCCAGAGCAGCAACAGGGGCAACAGAGCTTGTGCGCTCGGTATTTCTCCGTTCGGTGCGGTGCGGTGCCTCGGTGCCTCTCTCTCTCTGTCTCTCTCTCTCGCCACCTGTTCCGATTCCAGTTCGTTTCTGTGCCACGATTGCAGGCGGGAGGGGAGGGAGGGTTTTGCCGAAAGCTTTCAAGAGTGCCGTGCCGAGCCGTTTCAGCCGTTCAGTTCCTCGTCGGACTTCAAAGCGTTTGGTGCTCACGACCGGTGGAAAGAACGTCCGTGCGTACCGAGCAGGCCAATAGCCCAGAAAACTGTGAAGGCGGGCGCGAACAAGTGAGCCGTAGCCAGCCCCCGAAGTAGCCGAGTGAAGTGTAAATAAGTGAAGCCCACACCCACCACCACCCCCAGCCCCTACCCCACACATGGACACACACACGCACACGCACACATACACAAAGAGATACACACATGGGAGGCGGGGGTAATGGTTTTGGAGCACGGTTTCTCGTGTCGGTGTCGTTGTTTATATTTGGTGATTGGAGTCCCTCCCCCTGTACCTCTCACACGCCCACTCTTCTACCACTCTACCGCTGTTGCAGGTGTGATATTCCCCTACTTATGTCGCGCTCTCTGCTTGCTATTTGGAGCTAAATGGAGCTGCATTTTGCATTTTCCAGTTTCCATTTTCCATCTATCAATGTCTCGACTCTCGTGTCGTTGGATATTTCAGCAAGGTGATGCAATATGCACTCCCGGCTACTCATGTTCCCACGGCGAGTCCTTTCAGCCGAAGGAGCAACGGATACCAATTAAGTTAGTCATACCCCGGGGAAGCCACACCGTCCCGTCCGTCCGTCCGTCCGCAGCCGACTCGATGCCAGGCACTCGAAAAGTTGGACGGGCCGGAGAGAACCCTTAAAATTGCAGCGGGCAAATTTTTAATTGGAAAAAACTTGTCTAATTGAAGTTTAATAAACAAAGATCAGAAGGATGGAGGGAGGGAGGGGTGCGGGGTGCGGGGGGTCGAAGGGTAGAAAAAACGCAAATCCTGCCAAGTCCCAGGCCCCGGGCCAGAATAACTTGTTCCCGCAGTTTCGTTCTAATTTTCAATTAAATGAAAACGAGAACGAAAACAAAGAACGTCGGGAAATAAAGAAAAACGAAAATTGTGCCAAGTGCATTGACCACAGCAGGACCCTAGCCCCAGGTCCTGTCCATTGTTCTCGTACAGCATCCACCTGAGGACATGGGATGGAGGGGAGCGGGGAGTGTGGTGGAAACGCTGTGTCCCCTCGGGGGTTTCCCCTGTATTTCCTTTGTCATTTCTGTATCTGGGAGCAATTAAAATATGCATAAAATGCAAATGAGAAACGCCCAACGCCCAACCCCCACCCCAACGACCCCTCCAATCAGCGAAATCCCGCTCCGACCCAATTATCCTCCTCCCTCCCCCCTGGACATTCCCTGTCCAGATCCATCCCTGCATCGCCCATACCACATTTTGTTTTTTAAATAATCGCAGAGGGAGTCGAAAGCCCAGCCCAAACACCAATGAAAAGTGAACGAAATTGGTTGAAAATTGGAAAAATTTTGAGATAATCAGCCATCCGAAATATCCGAAATTCATACAGATATATATATACAGCAGGAGAAAAAGTGAAAGCCGCCGGGAAGCTGCTGACGGGTAAGTAATCGCCCCAACCAACGCAATCCATTTGTACCAGTTCCGGGATCAATAAACGCATTCGGGGCGGAGATACAGATACCCGTACAATGTTTTTAGTAATTAGTTTTGTGCTGGCCCCTCATTGTGATATTTTAACAAAATCGACTGACAGCCCACGCGGCGTATGCGTAATATCAAGATAATTGAATGGTCTATGGCCTTGGCAAAACAACAATACGAATATGTAAATGAAAATGGTTAATTTTTTTCGGCTTGTCGATCTCTCTCTCTCTCTGCTTTTCTCTTTTTGTGTCCCACCCGCCATTAACCGCATTCCGGTTGACTTGTCCCGGGCAGCAGCACATCCTTTCGATGGTTTTCATGTTGAAAATGGCCAATAAAAATTTTTACGACACACGCAAGCACCGCGAACCAGGTAAATACGGGGAAAATGTTTCAAGAAGCGTTGATTACTTATTAAAAAATTACACATTTACCCGCACACACACACACACACAGTTTTTTTTACGATTCGCTTAGTTCATTTCCATGAAGAGTTTTATGTCTGGTAATTCTGAAAAATGTCTGAGTGTTCCCCAAATCGTACATACGTAATACGTATACATACTACATGTCGGAGGGGAGCCCACCCCCTGCGGGGAGCACTTGGCTCTAGTGCGGGGCGTGGCGTGTTCTAATTAGAAGCCCAACCATGAGCTTGATGAGGGTAAATTGGCAAATAATTAATCGGAAGCTAATCAGGAGTGGAATTAATCAGGACTCACATTAGACTACACAGAATTTGAGGTGGTGTCACACATGGCCTACGAGGGAATACAACTTCCATTTGCGTTGTGTTGTTGGGTGCAAGTGTTGATGCAATATAAATCTATCATTTTATCTGTTAAAATTGCGTATACGTAATTTGTATAAATCTAAGAAATTGTTTGAATTTCGCTAGACACACACACACTTGGAAAGGCAAATAGTAAACACCCATCTAGTACCATTTTGATTGGTTCTCAAATATGATATTGATTAAAGCAGTTGCTAAAAATGGGTCAAAGCAGAAGCAGAAGCAGAGCAAAATCCCGAAATCTCTGTCATTCCACTTCTGGACCGAACTTGGCCATAAGTCCGTTTTACTGCCTATAATTTATTGGTGCTGCGGCTGCTGGTTCTGCTGATGCCATGGCCATGGCTATCCATGTACCCATTAATATATTAATTTGATTCTTGCCGAAACATCGGCCTGGTTTTATTGCATCGCTTTTGGTTCTTTGTTCTGCGAATGGGCAGCGAATGATTTCCCGAAATGCCAGTGTAAACACTCGAGGGAAATGAGTATTGGGAAAACTTGTTTTAGCTGAGTGGAAAATGGCAACTTAAAGGCAAATAGTTCCACATACCTAAAAATTGATGAATATACGTACATATGTGTAAGTAAAGCAGTAAAAAGCAATAAATTTGGATGGTCCTTTTGAGTAACTTTCATGGAAACCCCAAAACTAAATTTAAAAATTAAACAGGTACCAAATCTAATTGCAGTGAGTCTCGTTTGAGCTCTTATTCCTTCGTTAGACGTCAGGATACTTACTGGTTCTTACATTTCCTTGAGTATACATTCCTGTATACTGAAACATGGGAAACAATCTAAATGAAGAGCCCAAGGAAAGCTGAGCAATGGTTCTTAATTGACTTAAATGAACTGCAACGACAAGAATTCAATCATTGAGAAACTCGAGAGTGAGGAAAGGTCTTGAGGTTTTTCCCACTTCTGTTCAGCATTGCATACTTCAACGAATTGTAAATTTTAGTAAAGGAATTCGCTCTTTTAAGTGCAATTTGTTGAGTGAAATTCCCTAAAACATTTTAAATGATTTTCAACTGTGAAGCATGAAAATAAATAATTCTATGAATGTTTTGGCCAAGTCTCGTTCAATTAGGTAAAGTGCGGTCTGTTTTTGACTCGCTAACTTGCTGCGAGGGGTGCTGGCTGCGAGGGGTACTGGCTGCTGGGCCACCCGGGCGTATGAGTTATGTGCGGGTGGAGCGTTTTTGTGTCTGCCACACTTTGGCACACTTTAAATGCAAAGTGAGCGTTTAAAACTTTGGGCGAGGGTGCTGGGCGCGGCCACCTGTCCTTCTGCGGGGTGCTGGCAGGATAAGCGGCGGTAAAGTGCTATAAATCAGCACTCAAACCACTTGATAAGGACATCAGAATGGGCCCAGACTGGCCAGACTGCAGCACTCTGTCCTCCTCCACTCAACACACACACATATATATATGCGATCCTCCCGTTTTTCCGACTCTTTTTCGCGCATTCTTCGCATTTTTCATAGCTCCTCCCCTCGCCCTCCCATACAGAGAGAAAGAGAAGTGATGAAAATAGAAATTATGAACAAATGCTGACAGCCCCCACTGTAAACACATTCGGAGATCCTACATTTTCCCCAGCCCGACTCATGGGCGTGGCGGGGCTGCTGTGCGGAATGTTCACGTCACGCGCCTTAATTTCCACGTCTTTCTGGCCAACAGCGGGGCTGGGTCAGGGCTGTGGGGATGTGGGTCTGTGGGGGCGTTACAGATGTCGGTCTCCAGTCCGTGTCCGTGTCCGCCCTGGCAGTGTTCTGATTTTCCGCTGGCAGAATGATGTCTCATTTCTTTCGCCCGCATCTGTTTAGCATAAGGCAATCGCGAATTAGCCATCATTTCTGCAGTTGTTGTTCTCCTCTGTGGCACATGTCTGTGTGTTATCTTTGTGTAAGTGCGTGCTTGTGTGTGTGTGCGTATGTGTATCAGAGTACTGCTCTTATCGCCATCAGAATAAAAGCTCATTAATGCGGCATTCGAAAGATTTTAAATATTTGCACACAATTTTGTTATTACCATTTGCCAGACGATGCCCCTCCCCCCCTCGCATTTTAGCGCTTGTGGAACGTGAGCGTGTGTGTGCTTTGCGTGTGTATTTGCTTGTGCCTCACTTTTAATTAAATATGAAATAAGCTTGCCACCGGCCAACGGCCGTGTCTGCTGGGCACAGCTGGAAATGGATGCAGACAAACCAAACAAAGAAACCTCCGAAAGAGACACAACGAACTGTGGATGCTCTTGAGTTTCCCCTTCCTCTGTCCTTTGTATTTAGCTAGATAATATCTAGTGGATATTGAATATAAGGTAAGGCTGTCTGGGAAAGCTGTCTTTATTCCTGCTTCAAGGCTTTGGTGGCTGCGGACTTACAAGGTCTATCAAATGACTACTTGAAATTATTTTAAAGTTATTGCGCTCCCTAAAGTGCAAGTATAAAACCCAAGTGTAGTGGTGAAAAAATAAATAATACACTTTTTCAATTATTTCGCTATTTGTTTTGGCTGTGAAAAATAACAGGCACACACATAAAACCTTTTCTTTTTGTAAAAACAATGTTTTCCTTAAGAGTTGTTTGGTTTTTAGCCATCGCGAGCAAATAGAGCAAATAGTAATTTTATATATTTTATATACATATATATGGATTGCATTCCCAGCTACGCATAGACAAGAAAAACGTCGACAATAATGGATTTTCGTGGCTGAAAATTGCCAAAACATTGAACTGTTCCAAGGTAATGATGGATAATGATGGAATATGCAATATAACACAAGACTCAGGGGGAAACATCTGGAGGAGTGGGTGTGGTTGTGCATGAATGGTTGTCCCTGTAGGATCTGCCAGTGGCTGAGAGACTCAGAGAGGACCATAGAGAGTAAGAGACAACCTAGAATAACCTAATTAATAGCCTAAGCAGAGCAATTCCGATGTGAGGATCTAGTTTCGAGAATTTATATATCCCCATTACTCACAAGCACTCGTATCCCTCTTCTTTCTAATTCTCCAACCAGAGATCTGGGCCTCTCTAGACTCGGGAATCATTCAAGGGCCCAGAGAGTCATCTGGGAAGTGGGACCTGCATGCAGCTCATTAAATCTCACGGAATATGGTTGCAGGAGATAAAAGAACAATAAAAATCCAGGTCAAGGAAGTTGGTATCTGCAAGAAAACTGAATTCTAGGGTCTCATTTTGACACGCACGAATGAAAATAATGAAAGGATCCTTATTCTGCAGAGTGCAAGGGCCATTCGAGGCTCCGTGCATCGTGGCAGAGAAATTATAATTCTGAAGAGAAGACAGGTCATAAATAAAACTGTTGCATGCCACTTCTGAACGCGTCGGGTTTGTTGATGGCGTGTCCTGGTTGCTGTACTGCACTGTACCGTTTAATGAATTTTGGCACTTGGCGTACAACAGCCAGAGCAGCAGCCAAGCCACACTGTGCCCCACAATGCTGCTCAGCGCATGCCACGACACGCACCCACCCAAGCGAGTCCGGCGAGTCCTGAGAGCCTTGCGAGGGCCCTTCGGTAAAACCCATTTGCCGCAGAGCAGCCCGGCTAGACCGCAACAGAGGCGCATTGCAATTGCATTGCCCCGGGCCTTTGTCTGACTTTTAGGTCAACTTTTGTGCTATGCATGGAAATCCTTGCCCCCAACCCCCAACTCCCACAACCAAGCCACCAAGGAGGTAATCAACTTGCATCATGGTAAAAGTTGAGCTACCAAGTACCCTGGCCAAGGATCGTACAGCACTCCCATTGGGTTGGCAACGCTCTACAGGAAGCATTTGGGATCGAATAAGGCTGGCAGCTGGCTATCCATGGTGTTTAATATTTGATTGGGACAAAACTACAAGAACTGCAAGAACCACTCGCAATCACCCTTCTCCCAACTGACTCGACTGAATAAACAAACAGTTTAGAAGAAAATGAAAACTGGCAGCTACGTAGAAGCTGGTACTGCACATTTTCCGAGGGCCCTGCAAAAGTTTTCATGCTCCATTTGCTAATGAAAAAGCTCAAAATTCACTCAATACAAGATGCCGCATGCACCACCACACAGCACCACACTGCACCACACTGCACCACACTGCACCACACTGCACCACCCTGCAGCACATGAGTGAGCTGTGGCATGTGGCGGCTGGGCGAAAGTTTCACAGCTTAGGAAGCCACAATTGATAGACCTCAAAGGAGTCACCTATACGGGCTCTGTTCTTGGGAGTTTGTTTGCGACTTTCGAATCGCCCGAGGGGAGGGCAACAAAAGGTAACTTTTCCTTCTGGGAAATCAATTTCCAATTAGCTTTCAGTCGCTATCGCTGTGGTCGCAGGGGATTTAATTGGAGCACTCGCTCCAGTGCAGGAATCAAATTGATTTCTGATTTTTCCTAGAATCGTGAGTGGGCACACAAGCCCGGCATGCATGTTGCACGCATCATTAGCTCTTGAAAGCTGCTTATCATATCTGCGGCTGCCTTCGCCACACAGTTGGGGAACGGAACCAATTGAAAGCCAAACCCTGCCCCTGCCTCTGCCCCTGCCTCTGCCTCCCTCCTAACCATTTCAGTTGTGCAAGAGCAGAGCATTATCGATTGACAAATCGTATGCTATTTAACAATTTATAGTACTTATTCAATCGGCAGATGGCGGGGCACTCATTCCAGTCCCTAATCAAATATTATTCAATCATATTTGAGAGTCTTCCCACACCTGCCCTGCCGCCTGCCGCCTGCCACCTGCCACACCGAGCCAGTTACCCATTATCCTCGTTGTGTATTCCCCGAGCTTTGCACAAAAGACGCAAGTCAAATCCTTAAATAATTAAATACAAAATGCAGACAATCCGCTCTCCTGATCGGGGATACCTCCTTCGTTCCTGCCCCATTATAATGTGTAAATACTGGAATCAAAATTGTTGACTCTTACTGGCAAAACT
This sequence comes from Drosophila helvetica, assembly GCA_963969585.1. Lineage (NCBI taxonomy): Eukaryota > Metazoa > Arthropoda > Insecta > Diptera > Drosophilidae > Drosophila > Drosophila helvetica. The sequence continues at coordinate 16,033,718 of OZ018404.1, forward strand.
TTTCTCGCTGCTGTCGCTGGGGGATAAAGACTGGGGCAAGGGGGGGGGAGGAATAAGAAAGCCATTCGAGCCAAATGTTAAATCTACAACAAGTTAGCAGACAGACGTAAAAAAGCAAATTCATTGACATGAAATTCGTGGAGCATTTTACGTGACAAAGCCATGAAATCGAATTTGCCAAGCGACCGGAAATGCGCTCAACTGTATGCGTGTGTGTGTGTGTGTAAATGTATGTATGAATACATATATGTATGTGAGTGAGTGTTTGCTTAGAGAAAGGCTGAAGCCTTCTGCTGCTGCTGCTCGCACTGTCTATATGTTTTTTGATTTATGCCGCATTTGGCCCAAGTTCTCCATGTTTTGGCCGCTCCGCCTTTTAGCAAGGCACGGGGACGCGGGGGACACGGGGCCCGACGTATTCAAGCATGAATTTCGTGAGCTGCCTCTGGGAGCTTATTTGCTTTCGCCAACAAAATGGTGGGAGGGGAGGGGAGGCAGAGGTATAGGAGACAGCAACAGCAACAGAAACAGAGACAAAGGCAGTGAATAGACGACAAGCGGGCACACAAAAAGAAAGACACACTTGAAATTGTTTTTGCATTTCTTCGGCCCCTCGCTGTCCTGCTCCTTCGCCATCCTGCCGGCTGACTGCCTCCTCTGCATAAATAAAATGTAAAAGCTGAAGGGGAAGTGGCACTGGCTCTGGCACTGCCACTGCCACTGGCAGCAGCTGCTTCTGTGTGTAGGGAATGCGGCGACGACCTTCAGGTAAGCAGCACACAAAATTGTCAGAGAACATTGCTGAAAATTAAAAGCACCATGTAGCCCACAAGGAGAGAAAGAGAGAGAGAGAGGAGAGAGGGGGAGATGCTGAGAGGCGGAGTTAAAGGAATACAACTGGTTCAAGGGCCAGGGACTGGAGTGGAAGGGATTCTTCGCCCACCAAGGTGGAAGGTGCTGAAGCACCTGAAAATTGACTCTATCGAATGCAGCGGAAAGTGCTCTTAGATGCCTGCCCGAGTCCTGCCTGCGATGAAGTTCGTTCATAAATCAGAGGCCATGGGCCACAGCCGCAGTCTTAAGCGCCCGAGCACGTACCTGATTTCAGGAAACAAAATCGAACGAAAGTTTGGCCCCGGGTGGGTGGTTACGGTCAAAACCCGATACATATTGCTCAATTTGCACGCACCCGCACCCGCACCGAGGCTGAGGCTGGACGGAGCTGGGCGGAATCAATTGTCCCGCACAGATTTAGGGTGTGAGAATGGGCGGGCGAACTTCCGGCAAATGGCGGCTCATTTTGTATTTATCAAGGGGCTGCAGCAGAGGCAGGGGCAGGGGCAGCCAGGAGACGCACAGGAGGCCACGTCTGGCCTGATGGCGGCATAAACTTTTATTTCAATGAGAGTCATGAGCCATTCCATTCCAGCTGTGCCACAAAAAAAAGAAACCGAGAGGCATTCATTTCTTCTTGTTTGCTGGAGGGTCGCAGGGGCCGGCTTTTCGACTAAAAGATATCCGGTACGTGGTCACATCTTATTTTCTCAGGCCACACTTGCATAAATTGCTCGATTTTATTGCTTTTCATTGGTGGATCGGTACGTACTACGTACCTATTCTGATCATGCTCGGTAACCGTACTCTTCCAGTACCGGACCGACTGCACCGACTACACAGGACAAGTTTCAGCCACAGAGTCGGCCCGAAAGCTTCGCGTGACCTAAAAATGGATGAAATAAAGGCAGTGGACAGGGGACGTAGAGGGAACGGGGGACAGGGACCAGGGGGACAGGGAACAGGGACCAGGGGGACATGGAAGCATTTGTGTGGCATTTGGAAATGAAATGCGACTGTTCTAATTTTGTCTCTGGCTGGATTGCTCGTTTTGTTGCCCGTATTCTTACAGTCCTTAAATATTTATCCGAAAAATGAGCATCTAAGCGGACGCCAGCACACAGCCACACACACACACATGCACAATGACACGCAGAGCCGCCGCACACTTGCACCATCGCATATATTATTAATGCTCCCCATACGCTCCGGCTCCGGCTCCAGCTCAAGCTCCGGTTCCAGCTACGGCTACGGCTACGGCCCTCACTCAATCCTTGTGGTGTTGTGTTGTATGCCGCCTTCTGTTCCTTCTGCTCGAGGCTCGGCACCGAGAATTGGCTGAATCGCTCGGTTTGGCTTTTGCTGTGCCCTGGGCTCTGGTCTGGTCTGGGCCCTGCCTGCCTCCCGCCTCCCACCTCCTGCCACCTGCTGTCTGGCCGTGCTTCTGGGGCTCGATGCCGATTCCGTTTCGGGTCCCGCCTGTTGCGGCCTTCGGCCTATTATCATTTATTTAGTTATTTATTTACGTCGAGCGAGTCAGCAGCAATATTTTATTTTCATTTTAGTTTGCGGATGCCGGCTGGCGGATGGCGGCTGGCGGATGGCGGATGGCATCCACATCCACAGCCATCCATCCATCCGCCAAGATGTGAAATGGGAAATTGGAGTAATCGTGACTCCTTTGATTAGGAATATCATCCAGAGCCATTTGGCTGCTGCTTGCCACTTAGCTTGTCTCCCCTTGCTCCATTCTTAAAGGCACAGAGCGACTGCAATTGCTTAAAATATTTCAGCTGCCGTCTTACAGTATCCTTAACTAGCTTTTCCCTGCCACGTTGCTCGCTGTGGCGCGCAAAAAATGAGGAACAAACCTTGCGTATACGCAATTTTTCGGTATACATATCTACATCTATAGGAAGTAGATTAAAAATAGAATTTTTATTTATACCGCAATAAATGCACCTGGAGGCTGGACTCAGCCAAAGATTAGCTCGAGATGGTAGGAATATGGGAGAATATTCATGCACTTTGGAATCCTTTAGAGGAAGATGCTTTTGAGTGAGTGAATAGGATTCGTAAGCACCTCCGGCTTTGTGTTTTTTGCAATTGTTCGGTTCATTCGACTTCTTCTATCTGATAAAGAATTTGAATGATAATAAAAAACGTTCACCTTCTATGAGAATCCGAGTGCAGGCTTTCCAGCATCCTCCCACTCGTTTGGCCTTTGTTTGTTGCTTGTTTAATATTAGAAAGGATACGGATGGCATTGAGAGGTTGCGTACAATGCCAGAGTCCTTTTCAATGCGACAATAGTGGACCTACACCAACAGCCAAGCAGCTCTACTTCCTCTAATGGCAGTCATTTGACACCCACAAGGACTCCCGTCTGCCGTATCCTGTACCCAGGCACAGCCCACCGACAACAGCCCAATGGAGGAGTAATGAAAGCAGAGCAGGTCCGAAGGCAGCCAGAAGGAATTGTGTTTGCATAGCGCCATTAATTTCCCACCCCGCTCTCTGCCTGCCCCACGCCTGAGGACACTTTGTCGGTTGACAGTTTTGACGAAACGCTCCCCCGAAATGTCGGAAATTGACTAATAATGGGGTTAATCGCCAATAACGATCATTCCTAGACAAGCTAAATTGTCTGCTCAACATGAATGCACAGCCCCTCCTCCCCCCATGCACATTACAGCACACCCGTGCGTATTTCGGACTGGAGAAGCTATTAGGCAGTGGCCAAAGTGAGGTATTTACACGTGGTGTTCGGGTGGCTCAAGTGCCCATTGTGCCCATATCCCTGCTGTAGGTATCGAATGTATGTATATACTTGTAGCTGACTGAAGCAGAGGTGGGGACCGTTTGGACTAAGGTCGAAATGTCGATCTTAGGGCCGGTACTCGACTTTGGCTGCACGTTTTGTGCCGGTTTGGTGCCGGTTGGCTGTCATTTGTATCGAGACCATTAATTTGTCGGAACGAAAAGGAATAACAGGGTGCTGTAGAGCGCAAAGCGCAGAATTACTCTGGTAATTGCATCAGCTGTTTACTGTAAAGTGCCTTCCCTTCTTCTTCATCTGGCTTCGTTAAATCAGCTGTCAATAGTCTCTTCCTCTTCGTATTTTTGTCGCGTTGAAAAGGTTTTAACCGGCAGTCGGCCGCCGGTTAAGCACTAACTAAAAATAAATAATTTTTCCTTTTCGGACACCTTTTCGGTCCGAGAATGGTTAACCCGAAGTCGAGAAACCAGTCCATAGTGTCCTTCCTGGGGCTTTTGACCAGGCAGACATTCGCAAAAGAATAATTCGTTCTCTTTCGCAGCGTTTCGAATATTTCTGTAATGTTTTTAAGCTTTGAAAAACTCGCTAGTTTGTAATTTAAATCATATATGTATTTATATCTCTTAAGCGAATCTAAGCGCTACTCATCTCTCGCTCACTATGCTTTTCTCTGCCTAGAAGCTATTGTTTCTTTGTGTTCATGGATTTCCCAGAAAACCGCGAATAGAACCTGCCAACAGCTAAGTGCACGCCAAGAGTATTGGATTCTCGGGGGTAGGGGGTGTCTGATCGTATCCTGGCCCAGGACTCGCAGCTTAGCAGTTTATCTTCCAAACTTGAGAGTGTCGAGACCTTTAAGCTATTACCGAAATGGCTGTCCAGGAAATATGTATATATATGTATACAGTCTTTGTGTTATTAATACCGATTCGCCATGAAGCATCGCGATGCTCGGGCTGTCTAGGCGCTCATTGAACTTAAATTGTTAAAAATCAAACGTTTAGGGAAGAAACGATACATACATACCAGCGACTAGGGATGCTATGTGATGGCGAGGGCTGATTGAAAGTGACACTCAGGCACCACCTTTCAGCGTTTGGCTGTGGGTGGGACGATGCCGGGTCGTGTATCAAGGGGGGGCATGGCGCCTCAGCAGGGAAGGGCATGCTGACCAAAGGAAACGCAGAGGACTTCTCGTACGTCCTGCCCTCAGTCCGCAGCCGTTTTTCTAACGAGCAATTTAGCCAACTCATTGAAGCGGAATTAATTGCAATCGATTTTGTTTGGCGGGCAAAAGCAGACAAGCGACAAGGCGGCAAAGGCAGCCCACGGGGGGGTGGGGTCTTCATTAGTGCCAGGACCAGGACCAGGACAGGCTCTTTTATGTATGTTTGTCTTAAAGCAGAGTTTATCCGCTTTAAACTGCTTCATCTGTGAAGTTTATTTGGATAAGTAATTTCCGCAGAAACCACTGTTCTTCCGACTATAATTTATGTCAGGAAAGTATCTAGCACACTCACACTCACACACCAGCATATGCTATGCTGTGAGGGCATTCAGGTCTTTCATTCAAATGAAATGGAAAATGCTTGGCTGGAATGCGTGGCATGCTGCCTCGTACTCTGGCCATTCCAAGCGATTTGGCCAAATGTTTCAATCGAAAACCCAGTGAAATGTTAACACTTGCTGACTTGGCCAACTCGTGCGCGTTCTTGGTCATACGGATGCAGTGGAGGGTGTAGGATGTGTCTGTAAGATGTATCTCCCTCGCCCGATCATAGGGGGCGGCCAAAACTTTTCATGTCTCGGACGGGTTGGTTTTTTCTGTTTTTTATTATGTTTTTGGGGTTATTCGAAAAGTTTCCCCTCCGCAGAAGACCATAAATACAATTTTTGCTCTTTTCAATTTTTATTTGCAGCTGAATCGAAAGGATAAACTTTTGGCACGCTATGCCCAGGACGACCCGTCGGGGTCCAAGCGCAGAGGGCGAAGGCGAAGGCGAGTGCGAGTGCAAGGGCGAGTGCGGGGAGCATTTGCATTCGAATGGCAGAGTGCGGTAGAGCAGATACAGATACGCGTCTCACATCCATACAAATCGAAGTACATTCGGGCCGGGGCTGAAGCGAAAGTCGCATAAGTATGTGCCAAGGCCGCGGGCTGCCTCGAATTGCTTCTGGTGAAACCGCGACGGGAGCGAAGATGCTGCTCGATTTTAACCAAGTTAAATAAACCGGCCAAGGAAACGCCAGCACACACGCACGCACACCCGTTCGCACGCACGCACGCACGCACGCACATATACTCGTACAATCAGTAGAAAAGAAAAGCAAAAACAAAATCAAATAAGACTTTTGGGCCTCAAGCCAAAAATGGCCGCGCCCATCGATGAGAGTGTGCTGAACGCACTGAAGGGGGTGACCTCGAAACAGACCCGCCTGCCCAAGCCGCTGCTCATCAAGATCTATGTCGCCAGCCTGAAGCAGGAGTTCAACCAGGAGCGCCGCATGCTCCTCGAGCTGGTGGGCCCCGAGCTGCAGGGCCTCTACGATGACCGTCAAATCGAGGTTAGTCCTGCATCGAGTAAACTCTCTTTTTTTGGGCTAATTTCACCGACCCACTCACCCACTGACCTTCATGCAGCTGGAGTTCGTGGACATGCACTTCGGCACTGGGGCCCTGGAGATCAACCAACTGGAGCGGGATCCCTATCTGCTGGAGGACTATCTCCACGAGATCGACACCTGTCATGCCCACACGAAGAGCGTCTTCTTTCTGGCGCTCATCGGCGATGGCCTCGGGCGACTGCCGCTGCCCACGCATCTGGACGAGGACATCTATGCCGCGGTGTTGGCCGACCATCAGACAACGCCCGACCAGGAGGCTCTGCTAGCCAGGTGGTATGAGCTGGGCTCATCCAAGCTGCAGCGAAAACTGAAGCAGGACTATCGGTGAGTAAATGGCTATCACAGAGGGTACTAAGTGAATGATCCTCCGCCCTCAGAGTACTACCCATGGATGAGTGGCTCAGCGAGTCCCAGCAGATGCAAAAGATGCTAGAGCAGGCGCTGCACGGTCTTGCCCAAGGACCAGGGGCTTCAGCCCGTTCGCCAGACTTCCTGAAGCGGGTGCAGCAGCTAAGGCGCACGCAGATCGAGCGCGAAGTGGAGCAGGCAATGGGTGAGCACGGCACAACCTTCGGCATCTCTTCACCTCCCACCTTCACGCAAACCCACGCACTCACTCCTTTTGCAGCCCTCTCCAACGAGAAGATCCTCGCCGTGTTCCGGGAACGGGCCGCACAGAGCAGCAAGCGGGATGTGGAGGCCAGTGACCGGCTGCGAAAGATCAAGGACGAGCTCACCATGAACCTCTCCACGGACAATCACACAACCCTAGTGTAAGTCGCTTCCCAGTCGGGTTGAGGTTGACGTTGAGGTAAGCTCTGTCTCATTGTGGCCATTCTCACCGCTCAACAGGGTGCCAGGCAGTGCCTCGTGCGAAATGATCGATCCGGACAACGAGGACCACGAGTCCTATCTCAGCAAGTTCAAGAACAAAGTCACCGACAAGCTGCGTCTGCTAATCGAGGCGCACATCACCAATGATCCCGATGTAATCAAGGGGAGGAAAAAGACTGTTCAGGTAAGTTCGTGAAAGGACGCGCTCACCATGAACCACAACGCTCCACCGTTTGTAGGGCTTCTTTAGAGGAGAGCCTTTGGATAAGCCTCCAAAGGCTAGTCGCTAGTTTTCACAGCCGTTTTGGAGTCAAAAGGAGTGAAAAGAGTGAAATTAAACAGCTAACAAACTGAATAGACGTTCCGTCCGTTCCTCAAACGATTAATAGTATATAGCTAATAGCTATATAGGCTGGCTGCAAAGGGACTTTTTCAAGAACTACAAATTGAAAATTAAACAGATTTAGAAATTGGCTGACACATGATTATTTTGGAACAATTCAAGATAGATTTATCATCTAAATTTTCCAGCCTCCTGGAAGTTCATTCAGGTAAACGCTTTCTTAACTATTTTGTACCCAACGACTGAAAGACTTATTCAACTAAAACATACAAATATAATGGTTCTGATTCAGCGCCATTGAACAAAATCAGCGGAACAAACTTTATTGTGGACTTTAAAAATGGGGTTAAAGTTTCCTCTGGTTTTTCGCAGGAAAACATTCAAAACCCACAACAAATTCTTTTATTAAACAGTTTTGGCCATTTTTTGGGGCTTCCAACTTTTTTCGGTTACTGGTCTTTCATTTTCCATATTTTCCACACATCCTTGATAAAATAAATTGATGGGCACTAAAGTGGTTTCCAGTTCAGTTGCAGTGGCTTTTCTCGGCTTTTCCCAACACATTTCACATTAAATCTGGTTAAAGATACCCTCCACTTCCGTTAAATCCAGCTGAAACCTATCGAAAATGTTCGTCAATTGCAATTTTGAGCAAAAATTGAATTCGACTGCACGTGTGCAGGATACTCCATCCTGCGAGTATCCTGCGAGTATCTGTGGAGCCAGGTGGCTGGAAAGGATGCATTGCATATGACAGTTGTCGGAATTGAGTTCGAAAGAGATTTCCTGCAATGAAAACCCATTTGCAATTGAGTTGCCCAAATGGCAGGGAGAGCAGGAGAAATTGTTCGGCTCAAGGATGCAGCTCGGTTCGGAGGTTCGTTCTCCGTTCCACTTGGGGTTGTTCGAGTCGCATTTTATTGCATATGGTGAGCCCTGGCCCACTCTCCTGGATGGCTTTTGTTGAAAGCATTTAACATTTTAGCTCGGTCGCATCCGAAGGACGACGCGTAACGTGAACTGGTCTGGGCCATTAGCGGACGTGGGATGGCATGGCCTGGCCTCGCCTGCCCCCGGCTGCCCCAGCTCTCTGACATATTAACACACTTACACTTGGGCACAATGTAGCCACGCCCAGGTCGTCCCCTTGTTTGCACTTAACGCAGCAGCAACATGAACGGCACTCAGTGCCGCAGCCCCCGCAGCCCCCGCAACCCCCCAGCCCCACCTCTGGCTTGGCTTGGCTTGGCTTGGCTTGGACAAGAGTGTGGCGGCAAAGGCATATCCTGCGTCCTACCCACTCTGACAAAATGTTGTGGCATTTGTAGCCGCAACCAAGAAATATGCAAAGTGTGCCCTGCCCCTCCTCCTCCTCCTGCTCCTGCTCCTGCTCCACCGGCTGCACCTGCGGCTGCTGCACCACATTGTGTGAGCAACTCTTGTGTGGCGGGCGAGCTTTGGCACTGGAGGAAAATGAAATTAAAGCAAGTCAAATGCCAACTAATTAAGCAGCAACTTTAAAGAGCGATGTAGAGCGGCAGAGAGTGCGTGGGGTGGAGCAACGAGAGACCGGGAGAGGGATGTCCTTTGCGACAGCTCCTGGCAATATTGATTTGGTGGCCTAACCCCCGAGAAATGCGTTACGCAGAAGCTGTCAAACGAGATTTGCCAAGCAAAAGCAGCTTACAATCAAGAAGCCGGAGACGGAGGCGGAGGCGGAGACGGCCAGATCCTGGCAAGGACACGGACACGGACACGGTGACAACATGCCACGGCCAGACCAGATGAGGACCACTCCACTCCGCTCCGCTTCAGTCCATTCCATTCCATGCCACTCAGCAGGTGGCACAGAGGTGCAGGTAAACAAAGTTACGAGGCAAGCACGCCGAATGCCACTCACAGTCCGACTTATGGAGATGACTGCGATGATGATGTGCTGACATGGTCTACTCCTCGACAGGCCAAACGGAAGCGGATGATATCCTGCACTCCACATACATGTGTGTGTGTGTGTGTGCTTATGTATCTTTACCTATGTAAACGAAATGTGTGTGTGTACGTAATGAATGAGCACTAAGGGGCCACAGCAACCATCTGGCCGAGTGGGGTGGCAGGTGGCAGGGGCAGGTGACGGGTGGCGGGTGGCATGGGAACGTTGCAGAACAGGAAGGATGCGAGTGAGGATGCTAGCAGGCTGTATGTGCGGCTGGCAAATCCAATTACTGGCAGACCACTGACGGAACCGGCTCAAGCCGGCTTAAAAATGTATTTCTATGCAAATTATTTGCATGTGTAATCCACAAATAATTACAACCTGTCAAAGTGCTAGGAAAACTATTAAGCCTGGTTGGTTTTTCATTGGTTTTCCAACTGCATTCAGTCGATATTCCAGGTGCAATTCACAAATCTCCATTTCAGAGCAGCAATAGCCTAGAGATGCTTTTGGGGTTCGAAAACCGTACAATTATAGTTGGTCTGCGAAACACTGAAACTTTGAACTCTTTTTCCCCTTTCGGTTGGCAGGAAATCTTTCACGAGCACGCCACTCACCTGCGCATCCTGCGCGATCATGTCGAGAGCGCGGCCCTCGTCGAGTCGCGTGTGCCCCCGCAGCTGCGCCAGAACCTGATGGCGAACTTCAGGAACGGAAGCCGGCACGCCCCGTACTTCATCTGCGGCTCGGATGGCAGTGGCAAGAGCGCCCTGATCAGCACCCTCTACGGGCAGGTGGCCAGCTGGTTCGTCTCGACGAGGGTCCATCGCGTGATCCGCTTCGCCAAGGCCACGCCGCGCTCCGCCTATAACCTGGAGCTGTTGCGCGTGATCTGCCAGCAGATCTCGATTATCTTCAACATCCCCGAGGGCTACCTGCCGAAGGACGCCTCCTTTGACCCGCTGTACATCAGCACCTGGTTCCAGAACCTGCTGCGCCGCGTGGAAGACCTGAGCAACGACGTTCTCTTCCTGTTCATCGACGACTTGCACCTGCTCAACCCGCTGGACTGCGACATCGTGACCGCCCTCTCCTGGCTGCCCACCTCGCTGCCCTGGAACGTGCAGATCATCTGCAGCTCCACCACCCCCGTCGAGCAGCTCAAGTTCACGCCCATGCAAAGGGACCGCTTCAAGTCGGCGGAGTACCAGTTCGACCTGAACCTGGGCGAGTACGCCACGGAGCTGCGGCGGCCGGCGCAGTGCGTGCCGGACGTCAGCTTCGTGCTGTACGTGGAGCAGCAGTTCGACGGCCTGGAGCGGCACTACGGCAGGCAGGCGGTGGCCAGCCTGGCCGCCTACATCACCTGCTCCGAGTACGGGCTGAGCGAGACGGAGCTCCTGGAGCTGCTCATGCCCACCGACGATCCCGAGTCGCTGATCGACACCAGAAGCGGCCACTTCAGCTTCGCCACCTTCAAGAAGATCCACAGGGAAATGGGTGAGTGGTGGGATCATGTCGTCGTGGGGGTCTATCCAGCTCTGGTCTGTCTGTCTCTTACTTGCAGAGAAACTCCTGCTGCTGCACGACAAGATCATGTCCGGCAAGGTGCTCATCCAGTGGCGCCACAACTACTGTGCCGTGGTGGCCAAGAGACGCTACATGGGCGGCCAGAGAACGCGCAACCTGCACATGGAGCTGGCCAATCTATTCTTCCCGCAGGACGAGGACGAGAGCACGCTGGAGAACGAGTCCACCCAGAGCGAGACCAAGTCCGTGATCAGCCTCAAGGACAGTCTCAGGGAGCGCGATCTGCCGCACAAGGACAGGGAGCGCGAGAAGGACAACGTCTCCGCTGGCCGCAAGTCCTCGTCCACACACCACAACGACGACACCTCCACCTTCTACAATCCCATCGCCGCCGACGTCAGCTACAGCATGCGGCACGTGGAGGAGAGCTGGCACCATCTGATGCGCTCCGACGACACGACCCGCTTCAAGCAAATCGCAGTCTGCAATTTTGATTTCCTGCTGGCGGCGGTAAGCCCGTGGTTCTGTTTCCGTCACTCACAAGCCCGATTCAGCCCAACCCAACCCAACCCAGCCCAACCAATTAATTTCTGGGGGAACGAAAGCCAGCTGGCTTTCCACCTCCTTCCATCCCATCCCATCCCAACCCGTGTGGAAATGCAATCAACTCTGTTTTGCTGGCAGCTCTGCTTAATTGCCCGCCCGATTCGGCAATCAAAATGTGAATTTCGCACTGAGTGTTAGTTTCATGTTGCAAATTTGATTAGAAAACTAAACAGACTGCATTTTCGTTCATTCAGACGGATAGCTAAGCACACAACAACAACAACAACAACGTAGGAGCTTGACCTGGGTGGGTTGACCTTGCCAAAAAGGACATACACACATATACGCGAACCATTCAGTGACCAAGAACGTTCTTTCCACATTTCAAACTACTATTTCCTAATTAGTGTTGGAGTGGCTTTAAATGGCTTACTCCACATTTAGCTTGGCTGAAATCGTACTCTGAGGAATAACCATACCAAAACGGGTAATTTATTAAATTTGTCTACTCCGACAGCCACTCGCATGTATTTTCCAGCGACCATTTCAGCCATGCCCTGCCATGCCGAGAATATATAATCCAACTAAATCTCGCACAGCTGTCCCCGCTCTTTTCCGCTTTTCCGCTTTCCCGTTTCATGTGCGCCAGCGGCTGTGGCAGCGGACGGGGGGTAGGAGGCAGGAGGCAGGACAGGGAAAGTTTCCATCTCTTTTTTTTGTCTTGCTCGGATTTTATTTCGCTTTGGCTTATTCATTTATGCAGCCACTCATTTATTCAGCCGGACAAACTCATTATTCGGATCTGTGAAGCATTGCAGCCAAATTACGCGACTCTGTCTGTGTGTCTGTGTGTCTGTGTGTCCGTGTGTGTGTGTGTGATAATTGAATCAACGTATTCTTTTTTTTTTGCTAAAAGTCTCTGCAATATGCACATCAATATGATTCAAAAATAAATCCATTTTTCCGTAAATAATATGAACCGATAAAAGAATTCATCCGTGGAAAGTGCATGCGGTTTTTTTTAAATTAAAAATTATTCAAAAAAATACAGTTAGCAAGCAGCGGATCCGCTAGTATTCTATATAATTCTATACAAAATTAAATTGTTAAGTGGAAAGAGAAATAACGGTCTGGCCAACATATACAGACTTCGTGCAAAGCAGTTGCTATGGAATGGTTTGCATCTGAAGTCTTTTTTACTTCTATACCATACAAAATGCTTCTCGCCAAAGTTGGAATACCCCAAGAAAGGGTAAAAGGCAAGCAAAAAGCAAGACGGAAAAGTAACTAGCGGAAAACAACGTAGACATTTAATTATATTAACCTTTTCTTTGTTGTCGGCTGCATTCAATTCAAGAACCGAGGCTCGATAGGAGCCGCACAAACTTTAAGTAATTGGCACTTTAGTTGGCCCTACAGTCGTGCAAGAGGATATCAGAAACGAAGGAATTCAATCAAATTCCTTGACTATATTTATTGCCTTTGACAGGTTCTTCTTTGTTAAACTCATTTTAAATGGTCTTTGAAGTTCTCAAATTTAAGTATTTAAAGTGAAGTATGCAAGTGAAATGGAAGCAGAATCAATGCCTCAAACGAGACAGAAATAAGATACTAATTCGTCATTTAATACATACATATTGCTGATCCAATTAATATTATATCCAGGTACAAACCGTCTCGATCAGCTATCTGCGCTGCCTGATCGAGCACGTGCGCTGCTACATCCTGGACAGGGACATCGAGCTGATCTACTACACGATACGCAAGTCCAGCGACGTCCTCACGCGCGACCCCATGCAGCTGGGCTCCCAGCTGATCTCCTGGCTGCGGCCGATCAGCGAGCACGACGACGACGACAACTCGCTGCTCAGCATGACGGTGCGATCGGCGACGGCCTGGTGCGATGGCTATGCCGTGCCGCTGCTGGTGCCGCTCACGGGATGGCTGCCAGCACCGTTGCCCTCGCAGATCCGCACCATGACGGTGTCGGGTACGGGCGTCATCCGAGCCGTGTGCCTGGCGCCCTCGAAGCAGCACCTCATCCTGGCCACCAGCTCGGGCGAGGTGCAGCAGTGGCACATCATGAGCAACTCGCTGGAACACATCTTCAAGGGTGAGTCTTCCCACCAGTGCCGAGTGCTGTTCCGCGTAATGTCCTGCCATTAGGCGAGCTAATCATGCGACTCCATTTGCGATAACGCCCCCCCAGGACACACTGCGGCAGTCACGTGCCTGCTGGTGGCGCCGACCACCGAGCCGGAGCTGCTGCTCACCGGCTCCGAGGACACCAGCGTGCTCGTCTGGCACGTCTCGCAGCGCGACCGTCGGGCGCACATCAAGTGAGTGCTCCCTCCTTCACCACCTCCTTCACCACCCTCAGGGTAATTTGTAAATCTCTGCAGGCACAATTCATCCATCTGCCCCCACCTTCTTTTCCTTTCAGCGCCCACACAGCCCCCATAACGGGCGTGGCAGCCGGGGTCAATAATACGCTGATCATCAGCAGCAGCGAGGATGCCACAATCGCCATCACAGACCTGGCCACCGGCAAACTGGTGAGCACACACAAGCACACCCACACCCACACCAAGTGACACAATGCTGCAGGTCCTCTGGGGGTCCTCTGGGTGCCATGACCATCGAACACGGAGTAGTGGCACTGTGTGACTGTGTGGACAACTGGATTAGTTAATTAAAATAGCAAAGCCGGCAAGTGCAGGCATCATTGAAAGAATCCAGGACCAGTGAACTGCAACGACTGTTAATGGCAATTGTTCGCCCCCAAAGGCCACTCTTGGTCCGCCATCAACTGTCGAGTCTAGTCGATTTAGCCATGTCCGTCTGTAGGTTTCTAAGGTACTATTGCCTGAGTTTTAGGAGTCCACCAACTTGACTGAAATTCGTGTACTTCTGCATCTATGGGAAGAGTGTTCGAGTCCGAGCTTCCTCTTTTGCTGATTATATCTGATTGCCCTTCGGCTGGAATGATAATGGAAATGCATCGAGTAGTTTCCATTTGGCCAAACGCCCATGCAGAAGCTAATTGCGAAACCGCACCGCACCGCACCGCAAGCCAAATCAAACAGACCAAATGCATAATTCCTCTGTGCGTGGAGTATGGGTGGGGTATGGGAGCTCTGGTGCCGCAGCTGCCGCAGCTGCCGCAGCTGCCGGCATGGCATAGTGCTCTAAATACACAAAATGGACGCTTTTCCTCGCCACGGAGAAGGCAAGGTCACACCAAAGGCGAGGCAGAGGGGGTGGGGTGGGGGTTTCCGTGGGCTTGGATTCTGGCACTGACATGTGTGCACTGCTTGTTGAACATGAGTTTGAGCGCCAGCCACGCACTTGCGGCTGTTCCGCGTCCCGAACGGCAAATGAAGCGTGGCAGGAGCCTTCCGGGGGTCGAGTATCACCGTCACCATCCCCTTGCCCCCGCCCCAGTTCTGCGGTGCAGCCCCCACATCATCAGTCATACTAAGTTGATATTTCAGAGACGGGACGGACGGGACGTACGCATTAAGCTGTGATTACGCACAATGGCCCATGTTTGCATACCAAGTGCGGATGTGTGTCGCGTCCTCGTCCACGTTCTCGTCCTCGTTTCGGTGTTGACTCACATACGCGTACACATACGCGTACGTAGAAATTGGATTTATTGCCACTTGGTTGGCCCCGGGCATATTTTAAAGTCAATTTCGCTGACTTGGCTGCCGCACAGAAGCGTAATTGGCCATCAGGAGATGCCGGAGCATCTGTGGAGGCACTGAATCTGCATAGTACTCACCCACACATGCACACGCATGCAATTACGGGCGCCAATTGAATTAATTAAAATATTACGTATACGCAGCGTCATGCTGACACTTTCTTTCATGTCGCCGACATTTTATTTTTAAGTTTTGGGTTAATTCATCAAACTTTTGGCATTTCCTGCGGCTTTCCATGTACTTGCCTGTGTGTACCGCCTTGCCGTCTGCCTTGCCATTGTCGCCCATAGAACATCGCGTGCCAGGTGCTAATTAACTTAATGCATACAAAATGTGACACAGCTATAAGGACAGAGACTGCGGACAAAAACAGAAAGGATATGCGGCGGCAGCGCATGTGTCACGCGAAGAACTACCCAACTACTCCTGCCCCTGATTAATATTTAAAGAGTATTCCTTTAGTAAACGATAGAACCAAATTGTATTCAATGTCCATGGCTTTCCTTTTGTTCCAGAAACACCGCATCAGCCACCATCGCGGGCCGGTGAGCGGGATCCTGGTGGCCGGAGCGTGCGATGTCCTGATTTCGGGCAGCCACGACCGCACCATATGCGTGTGGAACCTCGAGAACTTTGCGCTGTTGAACACCATGCAAATGATGAGTCCCGTCCTGCGCATCGACATCTCATGGAACTCGGTAAGCGACTTTACTTTACTTTACTTTACTCTAACACTCCCCATTTCAGTCCCTTTAATTTTGGCTAAAAACCGCCAAGACTTTAGCCAACTTTATTTCAGATTTTGATTCGATTTAACTAAATCAAAGCATATAATATATGCTAATAATATTCCCAGTGTATTTTGGTCTGTGTTGCCTTCCGCTGCCTTCTTTACGATTTACCGTTTGTTATTGTCCACTGCCAGTCCCATTGCAGCTCGTTTGCATGTTCGTTCTTGTTCACTTCCTGGTCCGTTGCGTAGAGAGAGAGACAACGCGCCCAGAGAGGATCGAGATAAAGAGAGAGCGCGTGCCTCTGCAATACTGAGTGTGGGTTAGAAAGCAAAAGAGAGACATGGCAGTTTCGTTGCAGACAATGGAGCTAGGGCTGGGAGATGCTGAGAGAGAGCAGTTGGACCTTGAGAGTGTGCCCACACCCCCACTACGCGGAGTAGGATTGACTACATTTCTGTTAATTGATAATAGGGAATGGATTCGCCTCCCATTTGGTACAAATTCATAATTCTGAGTCCGGTTCCGAGTCCTGAGGCCTTGTCGGAAACTGGTTGTGATGTTGGGGGCTGTTTTTAAGTTGAATGAAAATACTTCTCAAGATGACAAAAGTTTACTTCTCAAAGGGATTCCCCGCTCATCATTCCGAGCTCTTTGCTGAAATAAAAATAACATGAGGCGGGATGGGGAAGGGGAGAGGGAACTGAGCCACCCGAAATGAGAAGCTTAAAGCACATTCCACTTGAGCGAAACTTTTCCAAGTGAAGCAATAGCGAAAAGCGCAACTTAAGCGAAGCAGAAGCAGAAGGAGGGGCGGGGCGGGGTTGGCGGTTGGAGGGGCATTCGAAATGGAGAAAAAATATCATTTCCGGCTTCGAACTGGAATACATGTGTGTGAGTCCCTGTGCTCAATTTAAAGCCAAGCACAATGGATAGACAAGGATGTGGATGTAGGGAGAGGGGAGGAGAGGAGGGGATATTCTCTTGGAAACGGAAGATAAAGCGGAGCGACTCTGGTTGCTATGTGGCAGATTACGCATTGGGGGGGCACAGGATTCTAATAAGCGACTTCGGCTTGGGGACGCATTACGCGCCAAATCCTTTGTTGTCAATCAGCTCAACAAAACCAGACCAGAAGCTACCTACGCAGGCTGGTGGCTGGTGGCTGGTGGCTGGTGGCTGGTAGCTGCTATCTGGTAGCTGGCAGTGGGGGGCATGGAGTGCTTGTGCCTGCTGCCATCAATAAGTATTGCATACTTAGCGGCAATTTGGCACGCAGAACAGCAACAGCAACAACAACATCAAGATACTGGGTCGATATTGCGATTGGGGCGTGCTGAATCCGGGGGACGAGCCATTGTGTCACGTTTTTGTCGTCGTCTTTTGTCAATGGCAACTATGTTTCGCCCCTTCATCCTCTCGCGTGACGATTGATGCGTGCTCCCATTTCCATCACTGTCTCCTGCCTCCTGCCGCCTGCCTCCTGCCAAAACTGTCTCCCATTCGCGCTTCCATTTATCCAATAAATCCACAGAAGGCAGACAACAGGAAACCAGCTGTAATTCAAGGTGTCCTGAAACTAGGACTACGACTGGGGTCTGCTGCACTCTTTGCTCTTGGAGCCGGCAGATAAGACCAAGCTCAAAAACCGTAGATACGTAGATCCATCCTGTCGGCATGCCCCCCTCCTGGTCCTTGCGGTCTGCAATCGAAAATTACATTTCACACATTGGAAATTGCCTATAAGCAGGCGGAAAAATGGTTTTACGTTAACAAGGACATCATCTCCTTCAGCGGGGAAATTTCACGCTGCCAACGAGTTTCCCGCTCCAAATTGAAATGTGATGCCACAGCCACGAATACATATACATTTACATACATACAGTATATAGTACATGTACACTCAATGCACTGAAGAAAAACTTCCCAACACTCCGTTGGCTCCAAATTTATTCAACGAATCGATTCGAATCATTTCTCACGGCAGATTAAACGGCCCAAACGTGAGATTACTCTCAGATTTTTGTCTTTTTTCTGACATCAACGAAAGGCCATGGGCTCTCCACGACTTTTCCGAGTGTACTTCTGAGAGTACGCTGAATGCAAGGACCCTTGGGCCAGGTGTCTCGGCCATAGCTTGCACTTTGGCTTGCAGCCTGATGGCCTTGGGGCAAGCCAACGAGCATCCTCCGTCCTGCCAATGCAGCTGCAGTTCTCAGGAATTCAGATGCACTGGTCTGCTGGTCCTGCTGCCGCGGAATGCACTTATTAATTCCCGTTTGGGGCTGTCATTGCCCCCAAGTATATGCGGCTCTCGAAATTTATTGAATCGAACTGTTCTCACCTACCGCTTGCAGGTGTTCCTTTTGGCCCTGTGCGAGGACAATGCTCTCTACGTGCGCACTCTGGCCACCGGCAAGGAGCTGCACACGCTCAAGGGACACAAGTCAAAGGTGAGTGCGCCAAGTGGCAAGGAGGCTGGCTAACTGGTAAGATCCTCCACAGATACGGACCATTTCCATTGGCAAGGACAGCCAGCGCTGCGTGGTGGGATGCGACGACACGCGAGCCCTGATCTACGACATGCACTCCGGCAAGCTGGTGCGCTCCATGCCACCCAATCCGGGGCCGGTGACCGCCGTCTATGCCATGGAGAACGACGACTTCCTGATCACGGTGGGCGGCAACAAGATCACCTTCTACTCCTTCCGCAACGAGGAGCTCTACGTGAACCCGTACTCCCGCAATCCGCGCCGTAAGCGCAGTCTGAAGCGGCACGCCCAGGCCCAGCGCTCGCCCTCGACGACCCTGCCGCCGATCACATGCTTCGACCTGTCCCGCGACTCGCAGCAGATGGCCATCGCCTCGGGGCGCAGCGTCCACCTGATGCGCATCAACACGCCGGAGTACCAGTGCAGCCTGGAGGGGCACGCTGGCGTGGTCAACTGCCTGAAGTTCGCGCCCAACGGAGAGTTCCTCACCACCGGCTCCGAGGACCGGCTCGTGCAGGTTTGGAACCTGGCGGCGACCGAGACCATCAACACCTTCAAGGGGCATGCGGCGCCAGTGGTCAAGGTGGTGGTGCTGATGGACTCGCTGCGAGTGATCTCCACGGACCGGGACTCGCTGCTGCTCGTGTGGATGGCCGACTCGGGCAACCTGCTGCAGACCATCCAGGGCCCGTACAAGAGCCTGGTGGTGACCAACAACATGCGCTTCGCCGCCTCCAGCAACGGGGACAACACCCTGAAGATCTGGTCCCTCACCCAGGAGGACGAGAAGTACTCCGTCTCGCACTCGGACGAGATCACCTGCTTCGAGATCAGCGCCGACAGCATGCACATCATCACGGGCTCCCGCGACATGTCGCTCAAGGTGTGGCAGTCCACGGGCGGCAAGCTCAGCCAGGTGCTGGTGGGCCACAGCGACGCTGTGACCTGTGTGGCCGTCTCGGTGACCAACAAGACGCAGGTACTCTCTGGCTCCAAGGACACGAACCTCATCCTGTGGGACCTGCTCACTGGCGAGGAGGTACACACGCTGGCCGGCCATTTGGGTCCTGTGATCGGAGTGAAGGTGTCGGCAGACGGTGAGTCCGCATCCCCATGTCCCCTTGCCCCCATGTCCGGTCCCAGAGCTCCCTCTAATGCCCTCCCTCTCTCCGTTCAGGTTCCACGGCTGTTTCCGGCAGCGATGACAAGACCTTGATCGTGTGGGAGACAAAGCGGGGCCTGGCCCTGACCTCGCTGCAGATGCACGTGCCCTTCACCCACTTCGACATCAGCCTGGAGGTGTCGCGGGTCCTGGTTCAGCTGGTGGACAGCTACAACCTCCCGGTTATCTGTCTGCACAACACCCCGGCGCAGTATGTGAAGCTGCCCACGTACTCGGGACCCACCAAGGATGTGGATGGTCTGCCTCCGTCTGTTCCTTTCAGCGGTCTCTGTAATCCCATGTTCCCAACTCGTTTTCAGATCTCCGGCCGCAGGGCCCGAAGCGCCAGATGAAGCGGCTGCTGAAGAAGGAGGTCTCCCTGGACACGTACACCTGGCAGAAGAAGTACGGCCACCTGACCTCGTCCGTCATGATGGCCCAGGTGGACGAGCGCCTGAAGCGCCGCTTCAGCGTCTCGGCCAGCATGGAGGAGATCTCGAAGATCGCCGAGAACAAGACGGGAGCCTCCCAGGCCAATCTCGGACCCGAGCAGGCCGCTCTGGCCCAGTCGCAGCACTTCGACCAGCTGGAGGCGCTGTGGAACAAGCGATCTCCGCCCCGACGCCGCCACAATGCGGTAAGTCGATGCTCCACGGAGCAGCACAAGGCTTGCCGTAGCCACTGTTCGCTTTTGTACTCGTTTCCATGGTAGTAGATGGCGCTCACGATTTGGTTTTTTATGTTTTTCTCTTCCGTTTCCGTTTCCTTTCCATTTTCTTTTCATTTTGCTTCGTCTCTGTTTGCTTACACATCAATCTGAAATCTGCAATCTGAAATCCGCAATCTGCATTCTGCAATCTGCAATTGTAATTCAACCTGCAACAGGGTCTGTCGAGGCAGACTTCGCTGGTGGAGGACCGGCTCGAGTCGTCGGACGACGACGAGTATCAGGACGAGCGCGCAGGTATGTTGTCAGCCTCCTACGACCACATCCACCTCCTTGCACGCTTGCCTGGCATCCGCTCCCTGCACGATGCATGGAAGACAAACAGTCTGCGAGTGCCCAGAACCAAGTTCTATGTCAGCACACCCCCACAGACCAACAGTAGCCACCAGCTGAACGCGACCAGTCGGACAGAACCGCCACCGCCCACCTCCGAACAGAACGCCCAGAGCCACCGGGTGGCGCCCGACTTGGTGCGAGATCTGCTACACCCGGCCCTGGCCCCGTCGCCGGCAGAGTCCCCTCGGTCGATCACACTGCGCCAGTTCTTCCACTGGCCCAGCCTGAAGTCGCACCTGATGCGCGGTCAGCGCCAGAGGAACTGCCTGTCCGTCCAGCCAAACATCCGCCTGAACCCGCCGGACCCCATCCGTCCCACGCCCATCATCGTGGTGGAGAACTGTGACAGTCGCAATGTGCAGCGCCTGCGCACCGACCTAGTCCTGCATCCGCAGTACAGTCGCGCCTCATTCGGTCACATCGAGGCGGACGAGCACGAGGTTCCATTGGCCAAGAGGCCACCTTCCTCCTGTGGCGGCTACCTCCAGCGCCGCTGGCACCTCCTGCGCCACAAAGCCCCATCCGAACGGAGGGTCACCAATCGCGACTCCAAGGCCAAGGCCAATTCCAAATCCAATTCGAGCTCCCAAGAGCCAACAGTCACTTGCAACGAGTGTGTGGCTCAATGATACCAGCACCACCACCACCACCACCCGACGAACTGCTCCTGACAGCCACACAACCACTCTAGCCACTGCACCACACGACTTTCGTTCTCCCGCACTTTTATCCAGCTCAGCTCTTTACTCTTTATATTATATGTATGTAGTTCTGGCCATGCGTAGATGCTCTCGACTAGTCAAGTTGAACCTATTTATTTAAATAAAAGTTACAGCAATTTATTTGGTTTTTGTTTGCGTGCTCGTTCAATTACTATCTCCAATTGTCCGCCCAGAAGCCAGGTGAGTACACACTTACAGTACAGCGAGTCATCAGTGAAGATGGAACCACGCTGGGCCAGCCACACTTTATTAGTTCCTGGTAAATGTCGGATATTTCGGATATACTCCCAAATGGAGGCTGGAGGAATCCAGAACTTTGTGTGTTAATCGAATAGTCAGGACAACTTGTAAATAGCTTAAATTTATATTACGAAAATCGACAACAAAAATACAGTAATAGCCTGTCCGGTGATCAGTTCCTATTAGAGGCAGTTCTTTGAATCGATCAACAATCAAGAGTTTCCCAAAGCACTGAGAAACATGGTGAAAGATTGCAGGGTTGCCTTTTAATTATCATTATAATTATTTAATTTAACAGCGAAATTTGTGGCATAATTTTTTAAAAAGCGGGTAATACAATTACTTTATTAAAAAACTATTTTTAAAGAATTGTTCGATTGGCAAACTTTTCACTGTATCATACCGTGGGTATTTGATTTTCTTTTGCTTGTCCATTATCGGAGGAATATGGATAAGTTGATAATTAGATTTTCCTCGTGAAATGGCAAACCAACAGAATCATTTATTGGACTGCAAAAAGGGTTTCACCACTACTGTCGTCATAATGAAGAATATTGCTCAATCTCTCCCCCAATCCGACCGGACCCGACCCCGACCCCGTACCCGTACCCGAAGCGACCCGACCTGACCACTGGGCGAGCTCATTTCCCAGTTGGCGAGGCATGAAATTGCAATCAATGAAAATGAAAATGCAACTCGATTAAGTCGATAGGCCAACGCATTGCTGGCTGGGTAATGAATTGAATCGCCCCATTTAAGCGAATTAAAATCCATCCAAGCCGAATTGGGAGCGAGTCGGACGGGGCAGGCGGGGCAGACGGGGCAGGCAGTGCCTGAGCTGGGAGTTCTTTCAGATTCTTTCAGATGGTGCTCTCCGCCCAGCGAGGTAAGCAGCTGAAATGGCGTTCTGTTCTCCAAGCTCTACTTTAAGTTCATTCCAATGCAGTTTAATTAAATTCAATTCAATTCAATCCTCCTCCTCCTCAGGCATGTTTTGCTCTCTCTCCACCAAAGCCAAAACGGACATTGTTCCCTTGTACCATACCCACCACTCGTATACTCGAATATCTGAATGTAAATTGTTGATTGATTTGTTAATATTCGTTCGTAAAATTCGTTCTATACATAAATTCACATACTTACCTACCATTCTTCTCGAACCTCATTCTGTTCTCCGATCTCTCTCGATGTGTATATATGTGCCATGTATCACTATATATGTACACCATGTATCTGTATACACTTGAATATATATTTGAATACTACATACCTAATCGTTGAAATTAAAGTTGTTGTCAAGTTGTTTGGACATGATTCCGCCTTTAACGCAAATGAAAATGAAGTTCCCATTTTCCATTCCAACAACCCCCGACCAAACCAAACCAAACCACAACTCGACTCCAAAAAATGAACCACCAACAAACCGCCAAAAACTACAAAATAGCAGCCATCGCCCAGAGCTCGAAAACCAGTTCCCGCAGCTCACTGCCCCCATAGACCACTGTGAACTGGGAACTGTGAACTGGGAACTGTAAACTGGGAACTGTGACCTGTGACCGCAATAGCAGAGCATCCAGTACGGCAGACAGGCACCAACCCAACAGCCCAACATATACGTCGATGAATACTACAAAAACAAAACAACCTAAGCCTAAACTATAGAAAATGTTTACTCACGAATGTTTGTTTGCATACACATAAGATATAATTGATAGCATAGCAGCAATGTACCCTCTCGATTGGCATGAGATCACACTGAACCGAACGATAATCTCACTATCTAGACTACACCTCAGAAAGCACCTCCCCCATAAGCAAACCCACCACAGAACGGCACGGCACTGTCCAAATTGACGAACCCGATTCGGCAAGAAATCTACGATAGAATATTTTGTGATTTTGTTTTCTGTTTTTAGACGACTTCGACGACTTATTTTAGGGAACATTTACTATATTATCCCAGATATGATAGCTACTCGTACGCACACTTTCGAACATGTACCTCAGGCAAATGCTGAAACCACTTTTTCGAGAATTCTACATGCCACATGCCACATGCAATACAGAAACCAAATCAGTTTATATGATACAATATCAGAGAGTTATAACAATAATAATCTTAATCAAATAATGACACATGAGTTGATTTGCACTAAGCAGACCGCACCTCCAGCTGGATCCGAATCCAATCAAGTAAGTAGACAACCAGCCAAAAGGAGGCCCAGGTACCTCTGTAGCCCCTGGCCCCTGGCAAGATGCAAATACAAATTATAGCCTGTAAGGTAGAGCTTACCGCCCACGACACCCTTAAACACCTTTCATTTGGCCAGGAGTTGCGACAGTTGGAACCAGGCGGAACCAGGCGGAACCAGGTGGAAGTGGCTGTGGTTCCAGCTGAACTTCTTTAATGTCTGTCTCGTGCAATTACTAGTAATATTTATTTGAAATTTTCCACTAGAGTTGAACGTAACGTAACCGAACTTAGAACCCCTAAACCAGTATTTCAGTGTTAGGCATGTCGTTAGAGTAAATAATGGACACGCCAGCGATCGAGCACGCCATCTAACCAAACTCCATTTTTGTTTTCGTTGTTGTTCCTTTATACAGATCACTTCGCTTCAGGAGGAGGAGGATACCACAAGGGATAAGGCCTGAGGCGGCTGCAATCACACCTTAAAGCAATTAAGATACATCTGTTTCCAGAATCCAGAATCAAGCAAGCAATAAGAAGCATAATTAGCGGCCATCTTCCCACGAGTCGAGCTCTGCGGGATGCCGAGCCCTCCCTTTTGTGTGTAGATGAAAGATATTCGAAAATCAGATAAACCACCGTCTCAGACTTTGTAGGAATTATAGCATTAAGTGAGCCAACTTGGACATTTTATTGTTGTAGAGTGTTTTATGTACTAGTACACACACACACACACACATTCCCACTTGTCAACATCCCCATAATTATATAAATATAGGTACATATATAGTAGTAGGAATAATAATGTAGAATCTCTTCAACTGAGAAATGCAAATACAAAACTCTCTGAGGGGCTAAAAGCGTAACTATGCTTAAAACGATAATCTAATACATACGCACGAGCGAGCGATTAAATTCATAAATCGGAAAATGTCCCAGCCATGTAGTATGTGTATATCCCTTAACTGAAAATGTGCAGAGCAGAGTGGAATGTACCCGTATGTGGACTTCACCCTTGGATAACTTCAATAACTTTCTGACAATCAGAGGTTCTGGCCTAGAACGAAAAAAAAACAAAACCCAAAGCTAAGGAAACCAAAATCTCGAAATGAAAAATTGATATTTCTACACAGATATATACAAACATACAAACATATATGTATTTCTATGCATGCCACAAGTGAAACTTTGTAAAACTAAGAAACCTTATGTCTACGTTGTGTGTAGTTTAGTGTAGTGTAGTGTAGTGTAGTCTCCACCACAGATGTAGCCGAGCAACTCCCGAGGAACTGTGCATCTGGATATACATAGATATGATAAAACACACACATACGCATCAACTTATATGGATCAATGTACCCCAACATACACGCACACACACACACTGTCTATGTCTATTAAACCGAAATTAAACTCTACTCAACTTTACTGCGAGACAGCAAAACACAATTCCCATGGAGTTTTTCTTTGGTGTTTCGAACGGGAGATCGCTGAGTGCCATAACCAATGAAAGGATGAACACGTCAAGGTTCCGGGTTCCGGGTTCCGAGTTCCGGGAGCCTAATTGGCCACGTACATGCTACATGCAGCGAACTGACAACGATTAATTCTGCTCTTGTTTCATTTCATTATGCACTGCTTTCGTCTGGCATCCCATCATCGCATCGCACACCATTCCGCGCACCAGCTGTGGGTCGCTGCGATTGTTTGTTTGCAGTTTGTGGCCATTATGACACCGTTTTCCGAGCGAATGTCAAACAAAGACCAAAAGCATCCACAGCATCAGCAAGCGCTCCGCATGGGTTGTGTATGGGACGGGACAGTATGGGGTGGTGGTGGTGGTGGAGGGGGCACGACTGCGACAGGCAGAAGGATAAACCGCAGACGCAGCCATTTTGTTTGCACTGTCTAATGAGAAAAGTTTGCGGAAAGCATTGACAATGAATGCTGCTGATAAGAGGGGGCTCTGAACAAAAGAACCAAGAACCACGAGCCACAAGGCAGCAGGCAGCAGGCGTGAGGCCTCCATTCTTTATGTAGGTTGCTGCCCCTGAACAATACATGGAAGAGCATTAAACACACACACACACACACTTAAACACGACCATTGATCGATTGTTACTCACTCA
The DNA here is from genome assembly GCA_963969585.1 of Drosophila helvetica. NCBI lineage: Eukaryota > Metazoa > Arthropoda > Insecta > Diptera > Drosophilidae > Drosophila > Drosophila helvetica. The sequence goes on from OZ018404.1 coordinate 16,059,582, forward strand.
TTTACGGCCGCAATTTAATGAAGGCTAAAAAATGTTGAGCCTTGGTCAACCCTTTTTCCTTTTGAGCTCCTTCGCTTCGCTCTAATTACTTCTGTTGTCTGTTGTCTCGTAGCTTGTGGCCCATAAAAGAGAAATTGGAAAAAGGCTAGGATGGATTTCATCCATTGGGTAACAGCAATGCGCCCAAACCATTGTGCTCGCTGAACCACCGACAAATGAATGCCCAATTTTTTTTCGAATATAATGGGAGGAAAGCGCACGCACTGCCTGGGCCATGCCCCATTTCGCCTTGCTCAACATCGTCGGCCTGTGAGAAATCTCAATGCTTGGGCAACGCATAATTGCACCACAAAACGCTTCTAATGTGCATTACGCCATTCCCATCCCCATCCCCATCCCCATTACCGTTTAAGCTTTCACTTCTCATGAAAATCACGCATACGCAGCGAATACCGTGAGCTGCAGAAGATACAGAAGCATTTGAAAGGCATTTCGTACCGACAGGAAACTTTCTAGCAAAGACTTACCATGTATTAAAAACTTTCAGACATCGTCAAGTGAAAGTTGCCAAGAAAAAGACATGCGAAAACTGAATAAACTTTGTACTGCAAGGAAAAGTCTCTGGATTAAGTGTGCCACTTGGCCGCACTTGTGCTCATTCCGTCCACCAAGCGATTTTATCTACGACTAAAGTCCAACAAAAAAACAAACATGTACATATGTACATCCTTTTTGGCTCCTCCTCCTTTCCGAAATTGTTTCTTGCTTAGAAATTTACAAGGAAATGGAAAAATGCAGCTTAACACTATAACACTGCAGTGCCACAACTCAAAACAAATATACGTTTAGCCATATGTAAAATATTTCCATTTGGATTGGTACAACATTTGTAATGGAAGGAGAGTGTGAGCTGTGAGCTGTGAGCTGAATTAAAACCAAAATAAGCTGAATAAAAAACTGTATTATTCTCGCTTTATTCTCGATGATTTCCAATAAACGGCCATTTAAGCCGTGTTCGTGGCCAATGCAGATGCAAATAATTGAAGGGGTCGTTGGACGGACGCTGCGCAGCTCTCGTTTGAGCTCAACTCTCGATTAATGGCCTGGCCAAAAGCCACACAAAACGGGAAGCCGGGTCATGCTCGGACAGGACAGCACAGCATTATCTTCGATTAGCGAGAGAGAGTTAGATAAATAAGAGCGATAGATAAACAGTAAAAGCGCAACGACCTGCTTAAATTTAAGAGTGCTTGCTGGCACTCTAGCTACTGCTTCGAACCGATATTAAAGTTCACATAAAGTACATTAAACCATGGAGTCCAAGAACAGAAAAACTATTAAATTAGACAAATATAATCGATTAAAGATCTCAAGAATAGCTCTGGCTCGATCTTTTAATTGTCAGCTATATGTTATACATATGGAATAGTTTAATATCCTGGTTTTTCCACGATTCTTATAGTTTCAGTTCACATAGTTCAGATTCCTTCTGACTTTTGTGTACCGGTTTTTTTACGGTCAGTTTAGACGTGTTTAAGGTTCAGGTTGAACAGCCATTAGTCAATCAATCCTGGCCATCTGTAACTTATCTGCTCTCCTCTGCTTCTAGATACATTTTAAATATATAGCAAATTTTATAAAATTTTTTCACGCTCTTATTGCGTTTGGAAATGCGACAATTATGAATCGCAGTGCTTTTCCCTATAGACATTGCTTCTGCACGCCATGCCAATCAGCTGAAAGCAAACAGCTATCTCTGAATAATGGATTTCTCTCTGCAAGTCCCCCTACTCCTCCGCTTTCACCATTGCCCACTGCGAATGCTCCCCCCGAGGCCAGGGAAAAGAGTTTGTCCAGCTCAGGCGCGCAGTCCGCTGCAGCCAAGTGATATCGAAAAGCAATTTCCGCTATTACTACGGCATCGCCCTAATCCTCGCAGCGGATGGAAATAAACGGCGACACCAGAGACACGCTGCGAGTACACAGGAGCTGGAGTGAAGCGAACAAGGCGTTGCCAGGACAACGATTTGTATTCGTAGTAGTCCCAGAAACCAACGTCAATCAAATATAAACAAATAGAAACATAACAGAGCCAGAACCAGAGCCACGAGGAAAATCCCAAATAAAATAATATATAGCAATTCCCGTGAAGATGTTTTGGGGTCTCAGCTCAGCGGTTGACTTGTACGCGGAGTATGTGAAGGCGTTCAAGATCAAGGATGAGCCACTGCCCGAGGCACTGGAGGGGGGCGGCGGAGATGGAGCATCTCCTCCCGGGGCTCTCAACATACTGATATGCGGCGGAGCCGATCCGCGGCACATAATCAAGACACTGGCCAAACGCTACACATACAAATCCAAGCCCAAGCTGAACATATACGTGCTGGACGGGTGTGCCGAGATAGCGGCCCGGAGTATGCTGCTTCTGGGTGTGGCCCTGGAGGCGCCAGAGTCCTTCAGCTTGGTGTACAAGGCGCACCTTTTCATGGACATCTATGGCAACTCGTTGATGCGGCCGAGCACCCACCACTACGTGGCAGCCAAGGGTCGCACGCTGCTGAAAATGGTAACCGACGAGGAGGAGCTCCAGCGCCTGGCGCCCATGCTCAGCCTAGAGGGATTGAAGTACAAGGAGCGCGACGGCCTCGAGATGGCCTTCAGCTTCTGGCAGCCTCAGCCTTGGCACCAGTACAACATTGCCACCTACTGGGAGCAGCGATCGCGTGCCCTGCTGGGCAATCGTTACGACCACCGCAACGGCGCCTTTGACTGGGACCTGAGCATGACCCTGAAGAGTCGCGAGGGCCAGCAGATCTGCTCGCAGGAGTACCGCTACTGGCGGGAGTGCGGCGTGGCCTTCGTTTTCCCCGAGTACGAACAGTGCAAGCCAAACAAGACACTTGCTGCCGGGCTGGTGCGCAACGGACGCACCTACCTGCACCGCGGCTACGTGGGCGACATCCAAACGGGCCCCTTCTGCGGCTTTGGGCTGCGCAGCTCCGAGGAGCGTATGCACAACGCTGTGCACGGCGAGAACGACTACCGGGCCACAGATGTGACCGAGCGCAATCTCCTCGAGCTGTTCCACGAGCTGCAGACTCAGACCGTCTACGAGCACGACTCCACGCGATCACGCCGCTACGGCTCCGTTCAGTTGCTCATGACGCCCCTACTCACCCACAACGAGTGCGATGCCGAGGGCCAAGCGAGCTACGATCGGCCCTGGATTGAGGTGCCGGACGTGACCGTGCACTATGTGTCGCCCATGGAGATGGTGCAGCTACAGCAGGGAGCGGCTCGCTGGACCAACACCTTTGACATTGCCTTCGTTGCCTACAACTACTTCTCCTTCCTGAGCAAGGAGTTCTTCCAGTCGCTGCGTCCGCGGGCCCTGTTCCTTCTGGAGACAAAGCTGATGACTGTGGAGCGCAAGGACAATGTCCAGAGCTACGAGACCAAGGCCAAGGAGCTGATGAAGGAGGCTGGCTTGAAGGCTGTTATCAATTACCAGGCCATCAATGCCAATCATATGCTGCTGAAGTACAAGAAAACTGTAGAAACTGACACAGACGAGGACAAGGACAAGGACAAAGACGAGGGCGATGATGGTGAGGCAGAGACTCAGGCTGAGACTAATCCTGAAGATAGTCAGACCAGCCAGAAGCCAGAAGAGACCCATGAGTTGCAATTGACTGAAATTGTTTAGTTTCAATAAATTTTGTTTATTCAGTTCTCCCTTTTCTTTTTCTTCTTTCCCGCCGCCCACGTGTCCAGCTGAAACTCCATGCCCTCTTTGCGTTGACGCAGTGTCTGGGGTGTGGCAAAGGCAGTGGTGTGTCTGCGCTCCTCCTCGAAGTCGAGCAGATGATCGATACGCACGTTGAGCTTTCTTGCCCGCGTCCCAAGAGCCTTACGACTGTCCTCTGCCCTTCGCTGGGTGTCCATGTCAACGACCTTCCTGCGCGGCACATGCTTCAGCGCAGAATCCCAATTGCCGGTTTTCTTCAGGTCCAGCATGATGTTGATCATTTGGTTGAGGGTCAGGGATTTTCCGGAACCAGATCCCCACTGCAGGTATCGATCCAGCGGCAAGCGCGCCATGCGCAGACCCATCCGTTTCGCCTTGGCCAGCGACAGGGGTTCGTTGTTCATCGTATCCACCATGGCGCCTACTATGTATATGTCGTCAGGGTTGTATGTGACCAGATCCTCGCGACAGTGGGGTGTTAGGTAGACCAGATTCTGCTTGTCAAAAAGCTCAGTAAAGCATTGCTTGTGCACGTTCATTGGAAACTCCGGGTTGAGCATGGTCGGGATGTAGCGCTTCAGGCTCTGCATGCACTTTCCCTCCAGCTGGGCATTGCAGTAGTGCAGATCGAAGGGCTCGTCGTTGAGGCGGTTCTCGGCGAAGCACAGCATTAGCTGCTTGGCCGCATACGAGGCCTCCCGATTGTTCATGTGGTTGTCATAGGAGCAGTCCAGCACCATCTTGGGCGCGAACTGCATGGCGCGCGTCAGACGATTGTTTTGCCAGTGGTTGATCGTTGTGTCGTAGATGCGCAGGAACATGGAGGTGTGGGCCAGGCCGTAGATTATGTGGGTGTTCTCCTCGCGCTCCTTCCGCATCTCGGCGATCCGACGCTCTGTGTCTTCGGCTCGCTGTGCTTTCTTCCGCTGATCTGCCTCTTTTTTCATATTAATCTGCCACAGAAAGGCGTAGTATTTGATGCGTGCCGATTTTGTGGGCAACGACAGCACGTGGTCCCAGTGATGGTCCTGGAAAAAGTCCAAGGCGGGCACGCGACGGCCTTCCTGATGGGCAATATCAGCCTCCAGCTGCAGAACCTTACGCCTCTTCTCACGATCTTCTTCGGTTTCTGCTGGCCCGTCGCTCATCGCTGGACTAGGACTAGTCTGTGCAAAGGGATTCGCAAACTTCTTTGCGCTGGTCCCTTCCCTGCCGGCAAATGGATTTTCGGCATCGACTGTTTTGAATGAATCTGACACTCTCCTGGCAGGTACCGCACATCCTTTGAGCATGCGACTCGCCAGTCTCCATGGTCTGAGGGTTTTCAGCATTTTTCGATCCAATTATTGAAGAAATTTGTTTTATAATGATGTTTATAACGAAATACTTTGCCAGGGCTGCCACTCGCCAGCAACAGCTGTTCGCTGTCGAAGTTGCCAGACCTGGGAAGTTGCTTTTTCGATAACTTTTGCGTTGCACTGTGACTGTCTCTATAATAAGAAGCGGCATTAGCCGACAATTTTTGCGCTTGGTTTGGAAAAACGTGTAAAAGAAATATATATTTACAAAAAAGAAGCCGCAAAACATACAAACACGTTTAGCAATGGCTTTGGTTTGCGCACGTAAGTAGCTACACATTTATAAAGCCACTTTGGATGGAAACTCACTTTTTCGGTCGTCCCGTTCTTCAGTGACAAACGAAGTCCCCGAGACGCCCGTCGTGTCTCCCCACTCGGGAGCCGTGTTCGAGAAGCGGGTGATTGAAAAGTATTTATTGGAGAATGGCTGCGATCCCATTAGCGGCAAGGAGCTGAAGGCGGAGGATCTAATTGAGCTGAAAACGCCCGCGTTGGTGAAGCCCAAGCCGCCCAGTGCCACCAGCATACCGGCTACTCTGAAAACAATGCAGGACGAGTGGGACGCCCTAATGATTCACTCCTTTACACAGCGCCAACAGCTGCAGACGACGCGACAGGAGCTGTCCCATGCCCTGTATCAACATGATGCCGCCTGCCGCGTGATTGCACGTTTGAACAAGGAGGTGGCCGCGGCTCGCGAGGCTCTGGCCACGCTGAAACCCCAGGCCGGTGTTACGAATGCACCCACGACGATTCCACAGCCGGCATTGGCCTCAGAAGCTGGCGGTGCCGCTGCCCATCCCATGGAGCAGGCTGGCATGAATGCCGAGGTGATACAGAAACTCCAGGACAAGGCTACAGTGCTCACACAGGAGCGCAAGAAGCGCGGACGCACCGTGCCAGAGGATCTGGTCTCGCCAGATCAGGTGAAGAGCTTCCTAACGGTGGCCTCTCATCCTGGCCTGCATTCGGCCTCGGTACCCGGCATCCTGGCCCTAGACATCAACAGTGCCGACCACAGCAAGATCCTGACCGGCGGCAATGACAAGAACGCAACCGTCTTCAACAAGGACACCGAGCAGGTGGTGGCCATCCTCAAGGGACACACCAAGAAGATCACCAAAGTAATCTACCATCCCAACGAGGACACAGTCATCACCGGCTCCCCCGACATGAATATTCGCATCTGGCACGTTCCCACATCCCAGACGCAGCTACTCCTGCGCTGCCATGACGGACCGGTGACCGGACTCTCGTTGCACCCCACTGGCGACTACTTGCTCTCCACATCGTCCGACAAGCACTGGGCCTTCTCCGACATACGCACTGGACGGCTGCTCACCAAGGTTATCGACACCGCGGAGGTGGGTCTGACGACGGCCCAGTTCCATCCTGACGGCTTGATTTTCGGTACGGGCACGGTCGATTCCCAAGTCAAGATCTGGGATCTGAAGGAGCAGAGCAATGTGGCGAACTTCCCCGGCCACACTGGTCCCATTTCGGCCATATCCTTCTCCGAGAACGGCTACTACTTGGCCACCGCAGCGGACGATGCATGTGTCAAGCTGTGGGATTTGCGCAAGTTGAAGAACTTTAAAACAATCCAACTGGACGATGGCTACGAGGTCAAGGATCTGTGCTTCGACCAGAGCGGCACCTATCTGGCCATTGCCGGAACCGATGTCAGGTGAGTTTATTGAAATCGAATGAATTAGAGCTTGTTCTTGTGGCGTTGCTGCAGTTGCAAGCGATGATGCTTCTTAAAGTGCTCCATCCAGTTGTGTAGGCGGTTCTGCTTGACCAGTGCCCGCCTCGACATTTCCTTCTCCGAGGCCATGCGGCGACGGACCTTCTGCTCCAAGGCTCGGAGCTTGCTCGGCTCAATATGGTCCAGCTTGGACAGCAGCTCCTGTTCCAGGACATCGATGTTAGACAGCGTTTGGCTTAGAGTGAAGATTGGGTCTTACCATAACATAGGATTGGATCTTCTCCACCTTGGCCAGTGTCGTGTCCTGTTCGTCCTCGTACGTTGACTTTGCGGCTGGCAGTGGAGCCTGCATATCTTCCACTGTGCGCCATTGCTTCGATGACTTCTGTGCTGGTTTCGGCGGCGGCGGCGGTGTCTTCGACTCCTCCTTTTTCTGGTCGGGATGCACTTTGTTCTGTATGTGCTTAAGGATAACAGGGACGATGCTGTTAAGCCTTATGTTCAGCTTGCTGGGAGGAAACGAATATATGTATTTGAACCGATCTCTCGCAGCGCAGCGCAACTCAACTTACTCTTTGCAGTAGTTCTGCTCGTAGACGTTCAACAGCTCGGTGGCACGTTGCTGCAGGCCAGCCACGCGACGCTGCAGGAACTCCGGGTCCTTCAGGAATACGTTTGCCGTCACCTTGCGCTCGAATGTTTTTTGCTGCCAGCAGGAGATTATTGCTAAAAGCATACCTAAGATACAAAAATAGTAAATGGATTGCACTCACGGCCTTGTCGTGGAGTATGCCCACGATGTGGTTGAGCAGGGCCAGCTGGGTGAATCGTCGGTTGTAGTTGGAGACCTTTAGGCGGTTCCTTTCGTAGCCCCTAATCCAAACGTCCGCATCCAAGTGATTGCGCTTGGCAAGGTATGGCCTCACCACCTTCTCCATGTAGCTCTGCACTTGCTGCACCTGTTCCAGGCCGGCTGGATTTCGCTCGGTTATCTCCATGCAGACGATCTCCTTGGGCATGGTCAGCCTGTCCCTGTCCAGACCCTCCTCTGCCTGCTCATCCACCGTGTCATCGAAATAGCTGATTAGCTTGAGCAGATACTGGAAGCGGCCGTACACTTCCTGTACCTCCATCAGGACACGCTGGTGCTCGAGCTTCACCTCGTTCAGCTCCTCCGCCACCTTGTTCTCCTTCAGCATCTTCAGCTTCTGTTGGGATTCCAGCATTTTCTTAAACTCCTCCGCCTCCATTTTCTTGAGCGACTCCTCGGCGAACTTGTGAAACTCTTCTGCCTTCTCGTATAACCGGTCCTGGTGCTCCTTATCGCGTTTCCTATCCAGGAACATCTCCTGCGTGGCATAGTACATGAATCGGTTGCGCGTAATATCGCGCAGCAGTAAAATGTCGCTAAGAATATGAACAAGTCAGCGAATTGGCTTTTCTTCCGCACCCCCCTTCACTCACGTTTTCATGCGAAACTTTCTGGCCAAACGCTGCGCACTGGCGTCGTTTATGTATTCGGGATCGATGGTTGTCACCACGCATGGAGCCCGGGGATTGGCCACTTCGCCGCGCTGCAACCCATAAACGTTATTGCCATTAAAACTTGCTATGTGATTGATTTGCCTACCGCATTGAAATCATCTATTGATAGATTGATTGGCTTGGGGGCTTCCGGCTCCTTGTGGGTCCGAGGGCGTATGAAATCTATCAAAGCAAAGCGAAGCATTTTCACCATAATTATCACTCCCAATACTGGAATTTTACCTTCATATTTGCGATAAACTTTTCTTTTAAATTTGTGCATTTCGTCCGTGCTGGCTGGCTGTTTTCCACTGCGAAACTCCCGTTTATGCACCCGTATTCGGTTGGGTTTGGTTGCCATGGCACAGTACCATCTGCCATGACTACAATATTGATGATATTCGCTTTCCTTTTCAGGGTCTACCTATGCAAGCAGTGGCAGGATCTGAAGATATTCAATGACCACACGGCTTTGGCCACCGGCGTTCGCTTCGGGAAGCATGCACAGTATCTTGCCTCGACCAGCATGGACCGCACCCTGAAGTTATATGCCATCGAATAAGCACTGGCGGCGGCAGGCCAGACTAGCAGATTATTAACTAAGTCCCAAAATGTACGAGTATCTAAGCTCTTGTGTGTGTAATTCAAAGAAATATTTCAGTAAAATAAACCTGACCCTTTCACCCGTACTTATATTGGCATGTTTAATTCTTCATTATTGTATAAACTTAGAAATATGAAATATATTCAACGAGACAGCCTTCACGAGGCCGAAATCTGCTTCAGTGGCCTCTCCAAATAGGCGGCCAGAGACATGGCCTTTTGCTTGAGTAGGCCCAGTCCGACGTGGCTCCTGGCATATAGGCACAACAACACACTGGCCACCTGCAATGAAATCGTTGATCGTCGAGAATAGTGTCTGAGAATGTCATTTGCTGTAGACTCTTGCCTGTGTTATGGCCACATGCCCGGTCTCGCAATCAATCAGCACAAAGGTCAATCGGTCCTCGCGGAATGCATTCCGTCCATGTTTTTCATAGGCTGCCCAAATATTGCTGGCAATGGCGGCAGTAATGCGAGCATCCTTATCGCCATAGCCCGAGTACGCCAAAAGTGCACCCTCCTGACTGAGCAGACTGTAAGTACAGACACTGATTAGTTTCACTGCATTTCATTGACATTACTATCTTACAGGGTGTTCTCCACGCCCCCGGTATTCGCCTGGCTTAGAACCTGTGTGAGAGCCTTGGGTTTCAGCATTTTGTAAAGTTTTTTAAAACACAAAAGGAAAAAAAACAATACGCCTCAACAAAATGCACACTGAATGGCAAAAGGCGATCAGCTGGCTGATTTGTTTACGTTGCGTCGTGAGTGGCAGCTCGTGGGCGCCAAGTGAGAATTTGATTTGAAACCCTTATAGCATAGGGCCAGGAATGTAAGGTATGATTATGAATAATGGTTGCGACTCTCAAAATGAAACATGGTGATGGTTGCAGCATCTAGAACGATTGTTTTAATTAATTATTTTCTGTCAGCAATACGGAACATAAGTCATAGTATCTTCCTGCTGCGTATCATTTCCGGATAATATCGTCCACATATAGCTTATGACGTCATGGATAAACTAGGTCACGGACTTATTACGCAGCAAATCTAACTGCAGCGTAACTCCCTTTGCCTCAGCAACAGTTTTTCCAACCACCGAGTTTTTAACTTTTCATCGGACAGCATACCTGTACTTTTCGGTCATCCAACGCCGTTTGCCTGAAAGAACCTTGAACCGGGGTGCATTTGGAATTGCAAAATGCGCATGACTCAGAGAACCGAACCCCCATACCACATCCCCATTCCAATCCATTACAAACAATGAGGGAATGCACCCTAAGATTTTGTGGGTTGTTTGCAACTGAAGCTAGAAACTGGGTCAACTACGCAATAGAATGATGACGATGATTTATGGCTTTGGAGGAGTAGAGTGAATACGAATGCTGGGGATGGTGTTGCATTAAAAATGTATTTATTAACTTAGATTCAAACAAATTTAGTCTTCGGTAAGATAATCCGAGCAATCTGATGTCCGCTTTTGGGGGTGATGACAGTACCGTACACATTGCATTGGTACATGTACACTATATCGCAATATTGATGGATATTCTTAAGTTAATTAAATATTACTACTGCTAAATATTATGTACACTTGGACAAAAATACATCGGAGGTGCATGCACACCTCCTCTATATGACATTGTTTGGTGTAGCCTTCAAACCTAATTTATCTTGGGTGCGAGTCTCTGTGCGGGTGAAGAGAAGAAATATGTATATAGAGAGGGAGAGAGTTCATTGGAGCCAAGCTATTTTTGAGGATGTCGGTGTGGGTGGGTGGCTCTGCGGCTCTGTGGCTGGGAAGTGCGCTGGCGGTACTGCGCTGAACTGCACTGTAACGATCCGATCTGTTAAGCTGTTATTTAGCTGGTATTGCATACGCGTTGCTTGTAGTATATAATATGTTGCTGGAGTTGTTCTGGTTGTTCAGCTAGCTAACTTAATTACAATCTTATCTACATGCTAAACATTTCCGCCCTTTTCTTTCGAGTCTACGAAATATCAAAATACATATATATATATATACATATGTATGGTGTATGCATGTGTACAACTATAAATGTCCTTCGTATTCGATCACAGCGCGCGCTCAATATCAAAACAAAACTTTTAAACAATAGTAACGCAAAGTTATTTGTTAATATGTAAGAGGCCAGGGTGGCACGGCACCAAAGGGTCCACGTAACTAAAGATTTTTGTTTGTTTTTTGTTTTTGGAAGGGAGAGGGTTTTGATTTAGTCTCGAGAACCTAATGCGTTGTGGAGCGAGCACGCTTAGGCTTGGAGTAAAGAGATAGAAGCATGGATGGATCTGGCTCGGTCTTCTTCCGCGTTTGCGCCGGCAGGCGATCCATAAATGTCTTGGGTATGCCAGCTTTCAGAAGCATCTTGCGATCGTACATGTCGAGATTATCGTTGTAGTAGGTAATGGCATCCCAGCACATTTCGCTCAGCTTTGGCACTGTCATCCACATCTTGTAGAGGCCGTTGCGTCGCCGCATCTCCTTGTCATTGTACTCGATGCCCCCGAACACGTACATGCAGCCGTTGTCCGAATGCGCTGCCGAATGGAAGTACAAGGGTCGTGGCAGATACGTCTCAATGAGGAACCACTGCTTGGTCCGCATATTCAGCTTCCAAATATCCGCAAAGTATGTCGAAAAGTCACCCTAAGCATGGGGAAATATTTATGTTATATTTGAAGATGAGAGCACCGAATGGAACCCACCTGTAGGCCACCCGTGATGAAGGCTTCGATGTCTCCACTGGTGGACCGGTGTTGCACACACGAGAAGCACTTGCGCGGCTTCGGATAGCCTTTGTTGTTCTGCTCCATATTGACGATGCGTCGATCTGGGAAAGTGTCGAAGTAGTCCCAGCAGTTGGCATCCAAGTTGTACGCTGGAATGCGCTGCAGATCGTACACAGAGTGTGAAGTGCCGCCGCCAAGCACAAAGATGTGCTTTCCATCGTAGATCACCTCGTGGCGGTAGCGGCCCTCGGGATCTTCGCGCATCTCCGGCCGACTGATGTACACATTCTCCCAAACTCCTGTGCGCAAGTCCAAGCGGTAGACGTCGCAGGTATAGTCGAAGCCAGTCGTTCCCCCGATTGTGTACAGATAATTCTTGTGGATCACAATCCCTGGACCGTATTGAGCCGTCGGCCGATCCCCGGTGACCTTTAGGCGCTCGACGGCAGGCGTCGCCCCAACACTAGCCGTTCGATACACATAGCAATCGTTCGAGCAGGACTCCCCGAACGGATAACCAGTACCTCCATGGGACTGCAAAGAGCAAGAGAACGATCAATTGAAACTTATCTCTGTTTTGTTTGGAATGTAGGAAGCGAGCAGTGGTGTGTCCACGCCCCTGAAATTTCTGGCGATGCATTAAATTAGAAGATATTGAGTCAACAAAGCCAGCAGCCAGGGCTTATCTGCTCTGGAGGGAACCGAACAGAGGCTGACCAGTGGCGTCGCCCCAGATAAGCGGAAACATGCCTCTCCAGTAGGTTTTGTGTGTATCGGTCATGATTCGTCATCAAATTATAGCTAATTGAGGAGTGCACGGGGAAATGGAAAGGGCATTTTCAGCCAGCATAAAATGCCCAATGTATTCCAACCTCAGCTCACAGTATTCCCCGTCACCCACAAAAAGCGCGCGCACTCTCAGCTGGCTTGTGAGGGGGATGTGGCGGGGGCAGGGGAGCGATTTTGTTTTTCATCACAAGCTCGGCAAGAGGGAAAAGCTGGAAAACAAGTTGTTGCATGCCTCCGTAGCATAAACAACACAACAAACAACAACTGCGTAGTAACCAAAATGGAAAGCAAAACAACGGAAAGAGGGTTGGACTCGGATGGCATGCGCACAGACAGGGACGGAGACAGAGACAGAGGCGAAGGCGAAGGCAGACAGAGAGCAAGAGAGAGACAGACATTGAGACTGCAGCAGTGGCAACGGCAACGGCAACGGCAACGGCAATGGCCATGGGGGCAGCTGTTGGCGTTCGGAATCGGGCGATTCCCGTTTGTTTGGCCTGACATTTCGAGTGTTTAGAATGCATAAACAAAGCGGAGAGGCGGAAGAGCATCGCGGTAAGGGCAGGGCAGGGCGTGGCATTGGCCCAGGCATTGATCATCCGTATTGCACGGAGAGCTCTCTTTAGCCCAGAAATACTTTCGATAGATCTGCGAGAGATCTTCTGGTGTTGCTCTCTACAAGGCCCGTTATTGGATGCACTGCATTGGGCGCTGCCCACCCTGCACTGTCGCCCCAAAATGGTTTTCGCTGCTAGAAAAAACAAGTTTTCAATGCAATTTGCGGAACGGGGCGGACATCGCGGGTCTAGGGGGGTTTCTCTAACAGTTTCGCTTTCCTATTCACACAAACACACACACAGCATACACGCGCCTTTGCACACAAACACACAGGCACACACAGAAGATCGGAGAGACAATCATCTATTTTTGTCTTACACCTCCTCCCTCGATAAATACTCACAATCAACACGTTATTGTGAATGGTCAATGCGTTGGAGGCCAGCTCCACAGGCAAGTTGCTGGCGTTCTCTGCATTCAGCTCCAGTTTCCAGAGATGGGTGGCAAAGTTGTAGCTCCAGAGCTCCTGGAAGAGCAGACAGCGACCGCGGCGAGCTGCAGTGACGGCGCTCCCGGGATTGTAGCCGCCCAGGGAGTACAGATGAGAGTTCGAGGCGATGATGCGGTGGCCACTGCGAGCCAGCGGGTAGCCTCCAGCACAATGCTTGTCCTTGTAAGTGCACTTCACCAGCCGCAGGGGCTGGAAGCTGTACTCGCGCAGTATCTTTGGCGGCTGGTCATCACCGGGGAAAAGGGACACGCTACGGGCGCCTTTTGAAATGTCTTTGGAGTCCAGTTCGTCGTCCTCGTCACTAGAACTGCTCGACTCAGATGAGAACATTTCCTCAAACTCCGAGTCGGAATCCGAATCGCCATAGTCGACATCCACATCATCGTCGTCCTCCTCGTCCTCGTCATCCATGTCACTGGCCGCATCCATCGCCTCAACAGCTCCTATGACCTGTAAGCGTGCCACAATATCCGCATGAGCACGGTGGACCTCCTGTTGCTGGTCGACTATATTTGCCCGATGGCCTCCCTCCTCTGGCATGTCTTGCTCCTCTGCCATTTCTTGATCCATGATATTGTTGTTGTGCTCCCGATTCGATGGCAGCCGCAGAGGATATCTGACTTTCGTGTATATGTAGTGCAGCAGCTTGGCCACGAACAGAAAATATCTCCAGGTATGACGCAGTGTGGATATAGTGATGTACTTGAGTCTGGCTGGTTGCAGCATGTGCATACCACGCTTAATTACTATTATATAATAGACAATTTTGAATCCCGTTCAATTTTCGTTTTTTGGGATTTCGTTAGAACTTAACTAAAAATATTGTCTAATTTTTACAAATTTTGGATATTGTTGTTTTCGGGAGGGGGCGGCCACGACCTCGCACAGCTGGTTTTGCTATACTGCTTGCTTTGTTGCTGTCATTTTGACGTTTCTCGCTCTCACTCACTCGCACTCACACACATCTGTGACACATGTGTGTGTGCAATGTGGAAAATGTTATTTATGGTTTAGATTATTACGACACGAATTTGTAACTATTATTTGCATTGCACATTTATTCGGACTACATTAAATACATTTCCGCGCATGGTTCAACTAACTACGCTTTAAACTGCAAAACCATCAATAGTACTATCGATAGTTTCCATGATAGAATTTGTAGGTAACTATCGACTAGTTTGAAATGCGAACGATATTCTGTACAATCTGGGGATTCCTGAAACAGATTAAGATAAAATTGAGGTTTTTTGGTCGTCATCTACCGTTCATCTACATATTGTCAATACTTGTATTCTTATATATTGTGATGGAAATTTAATTTATTTAAATTACGAATCTCTCCAGGTTATTATATTTAAAATTATTCATCAATTTCTTCGATTTATTTATTCTGATTTGCATTTAACAGTCAATTCGTTTTGCAGAAGAAAGAAAATCTTCATTTAATCAGAATTCGTTTCTTGAATCGCCAGCACTATGGTCCCTAATGAATTCAAATAACTAACTTTTCCACTCTAATAATAAGCCATTTTGTTGAACTCGAAAAGTGGCCACACTGCTCTCATGCCAGACCGAACCAAGGTAGGATGGTGCATTAAGTAGGGCCAACGAAATGATAATGTGAGAAACAAAGATACTTTCAACTTCCATAAGTTTAACCAATTATTTGGAATGGACCTATTTGTATGCTCTAAAAACTTACTTGTTAAAAATCACGTACATTACAATTGTTTTTAGTTATTTTACCAAGAAAAACATTGTGGGGCCACATTGTGAGTCGACCCTACCTACGAATACTTATACCTTGCATTCACATGCACAATAAAGACCGCCGTCGGCACAAATTTTCTCGTATTGTTTTTTTCGCTTGTGTAATATTCGGATGCGGTGTCAACTCAATAACAAAATGCTGATCAACTATAAATCGAATAGACTTTGATAGCGATAAACTCGGATGTGGCAGAAAGCATTGCGCCTGACGTTGGCCCCGTGGTCTTATGGTGTATCATAAGAGTCGAATCGTCGCATTTCGGTGAGGTCCCGCGCAATCTGAAGGAATGACCGAGTCCAACCAATACTTTACTCCACGCATGTTTAAAATTGCAGCGCGCGTGTCATAGTTTTCAACCCCAATCCGTGGTAACAATAATAAATAAATATTCCATCTAAATTCTTCAAATTCCAATGAATAACTCAACGCCGATAAAGGGGACGTCGCCAATTAAATTTGAATGTTGTTTTTATAAATTGCACAGATTTCGCAGTCCACGACCCTTCATAACCTTAAAAAGGCACGTGCATTTGCTCCGTTTTGCGGCGTAGAAGAGTTTCGTTTACTCGTATATCAGACACTGACGGAGAGCCCAACCACCCGCTGTTGCGCCTGCCACGAGAGTTGACAGGAATCGACGAAGATGGCAACAGCAGCCGACCAGCTAATGGCACCTGCCGCCCTCGCCGCGATAGCGCCAGTCAGCAACGGGCAACAGTCTCTGCTGGCAACGACAGCACCAACAGTAGCGATGGCAGCCAGGAATGGACAGGAGCAGCAGGAGCTCGTCGAGAGCCAAAAATCCACATCCCCGAAGCCAAGCCCCATGCCGAGTCTGAAGCTGAACAAGATGGGCTCCGTGTCCAGCAAGGAGAAGCGCGTCTACAAAATCGTTTTAACTGGCGGTGAGTTTTCTTCCGAAACTGAAACCGAAACTGAAAAACTGCTTCCCTTCGGCTGTGCGCGTTTTCTGTATCTGTTACAAGTGTCTCTTCGCCTGGTCGGTCTCCCGCCGACGCCAACCCCCAGGTGCAGTCTGTTTCCGATTTATGTCAAGGTCGTCGCAGGCCTGCGTGTTGGGGTAGCTTGTCCTGCGCGCAGCTTCTCCTCAAATGGCGGCGTTGGCCGTTTGATAATATTTTGCTCCCCTCGCCATCGCCACCGCCACAGTAGGTAGCCGCTACCGGCTTTATTTTAAAGTCGCGTCGCACATACATAATTTGCATTTGAATGTAAAAGAGCGGCAGAAACCTGTTTACCCCACGCACTCATATGATACTGCTTGGGCGCGTGGTCTAATCATTTAATTTGGCCGAAGTTATGACTGTGATTAGCTAGAACACACACGGTATTGACGTATTGAAGAGAGGCCTATCTGCTATTTGCCTGTTGCGCGAGCAGACACACAAATATATATGTGTTTGTCCCAGTCCATTATCGCATATTGGTGCTATAGTATTGACTTCCTATGCCGCAGCAAACTAATCGCAATTCGGCGACAGGCTGAGGAAGAAGCTGATAAACGACAGGCCCCATTCAGGCAGGCTCGTTCAGCAAGGGGCACGTGGGGCCCGTTCCATTCCACTTCAATGACTAATCCCCCGTAAGTCCCCCCAGGCCTAGAATGTTTCCGGCCGATCAATTCCTGATCGATACACGGACTAGAGACCAGAGACTGCGGTGCAATGGCCATGGGCATGTGCAGCTCTGTAATTGCAGTCAATGTCAGTCAGTCAGTCAGTTCCCATTCCAGCGAAGTGCACAATTGAGGAACAATTGGAGCAGTTCTCCGCCGCAGAGCCGTTCACTGCTGCCTCGTTTCTAATTGGAATTTGGGGCTCAATCGAGTTATTTGTTCATACCAGAATTGTCGGTCGAATCAATCTTTTTTTTTGCCATTTGAATAATCATTTGAACACTCTACTTTCAGGTCCCTGTGGCGGCAAGACAACGGGCCAGTCCCGTCTGTGCACGTTCTTTGAGAACCTTGGATGGAAGGTGAGTGTTGTGGGGTATTCGGGTATTGGGGAGGGGGGGTGGTATTAGGTAGAAAAAAGCCTGCGAGGCTTGAGCTTTGTTTTGGGCCACGGGCAGCTGTAAGTAGTGCCCGAAACCTAGTGGGGCAGAGGGGCAGTAACAGATCAAGAAAGAAAACCCGCTTAGAATATCTCAAATATCACTTTCTTTCGTACCATCCTATTGCCCCGCAAACTCGAAACAAAGCAATGAGCATGTTAAATATTTTCAGGTGTTCCGCGTGCCTGAAACGGCCACTGTGTTACTCAGGTAAATGCTCTCTCTCTCCACACACAAACAAACAAACATTAAAACTCTGAAATAGAGCCAATCAAAGCGAAAGAGGGCCAACTGGGGAAGCTGCACCCTCAGCTTGGCTCCGAGTAGCTTTGCTTTGCTTGCCTCCAAGGCTGGCTTGCCCCACCACATACACTACGTATACCGATGCCGAAATGCAAATGTTAATGCCAATGCCGGATCGAGTTCGTAATCCTCCATACTCCCGACAGAAAAATCGTTTATCTATCATACTTATTCGAAACTCTTAATTAGTAGACTCCACGCTGCACCTCCTTTAAATTAAACATGCTAATGCCTTTTTTCTTTCTTTCTCTCTCTCTCTCTCTGTTTCTCCCCTCGTCTCCCGCATATCTAGTGGCGGCGTCAAGTTCTCTGATCTGACCGAAAAAGAGGGTAAGTAGAGTTGCAGAGCCTTGTAGCGAACAAAGGATGAGAAGAGGAGTTTCACACTTGCAAGCATTTTCCGAAAACACTCGTGGCACCACCGATCCTCCAGTTCCTTCGTTCCTTCGTCCTCAGCCTCCGTGCACTGTCAAGGTCGACAGTTTCAGAGCAGTTTCTAAAAACGAAAACTAAAATAAATCAAAATATTTACCAGCCGAACGGGACGGGACGGGACCCACACAAAGAGACCTTTGAAAGCGCTGTACTATACGTACTATATATGCTAGATGTATTTTTAAAATGAAAATCAGGCAACTGCGACAGCGACCAACGATGCCACATACTATATGTAGATAGTAAATGTCTGTATCTGTCTGCGTATATCAGAGTACATGGCATAGCAAGGCGGCCACCATGAAAGTCACGTCTCAATGATGAAGCTTACGTAATTCCTTTGTGCCCAAGAATTTCCTCGAGTATTTTCCCGATATCCTGATGAGCTGTCTGCCGCCGCTGACTCGAGAATTGCGTGACTCGCAACAATTTCCATTTCGTTGGCAAACTTATTCCTTATTTTATTTCGAGACCAATTTGTCAATTGCGTTCTTAATGAGTTTGCAATTGGTGGGCGGAGGCCCCCACCGCCTGGGCCTGGGGGTATCTAAATTCCCGAAAGCAGTACCAAGATAAGATATGGAAAGCGAGCGCCCACTCCAGTCTGGAGAGGCCTTGCCTGGGGTGGTCGTTTGTCGTTGGTCACATGAAGGTTGATTTGTCATAATTCCTTGCCATATTCGTGCCCTTGAGGGGCCAGTAGAGAGTAGCCAGCAGCTAGGGCCTATCTAATATGAATGCTAGTACACACTCACCAAAGAAAAAATGAAAACCAAACACCCACCCACCCGAACATCAACCCAACCCACTCACATGCGTACCACCCACGCAGACCCGCCCACGCCAACCACGTTCGTTTACAAAGATCTGCCATTTGCCGCGCCGGAGCACAGTCTCATCGATCTAACCGCATCCTGTCCGCGTTGCTTGGCCAAGGCTGCCTCCAAGCCCAATGGCAGCGAAGGTGAGTGAGAGCCGATCAGCAGGCCATCTGATCGGGATCGAATCTTCTTGCGCTGATCTCTAAAGCAACCGAACCGAACCGAACCGCTTTGTGTCTCGTTGAACGGAGTTCAGATCCTCCTTATCTGTGACCGCTGTGACCCTGTCCATCCTTTCTATGCCTGTGCCTATGCCTGTGCCTTTGTTTGTGTTCCAATATGTATGTATATGTATGTGTATGCTTGAGCTGCTTTATCTCCCGGCGGCAGCAAAGACTTGAACAGATCTCTGTCAGCGGTGCGTGTCCGTCCCGAATGAGTTGACAGTTTACCAAAAAGATTAATGAATTTTGACTAATGCAAACACTGTTCTCTATGCACATACATACATTTCTATTTATTTCTGGCTTAATTTCTATCTATGATATGTGTGTGTCTCTGTGTGCGGTCTCCTAACACCTGTGCCCAACAACTGTCTAACAAGCTGTAATCATTATGCCACGCCATGCGGCAATCTATATACGTATCTAACAGATATATCTGCACATTTCAATAATAATATTTCGCGCCAAGCCTCTGCCATTCTACGATTTCTGCCGATTTAAATGGGGCATTTAAATTTAGCCCCCAACATGTGACTATAGAATCTATGGTATAGATACATATGTGAACAGTGCACGCTCGAGAAATGTAAAATGACTTTTGGAAAAATATGTATATAATTTTTTATGGGACCAATAATTGAAACGCAGTTGGCAGCTGGCAGCTAGAACAAATCGCAATAATTCTTTCGATTGTTTATCTTTTCGAGCGTCCACTGTGTGCTTATATGCCATTTGTGGGCCGATCCTATTGCTATAACTGGAACTGTCCGGATGGGATTGCATTCCGTCAGCAGCTGACGAGGCAGTGGACATTTTCATCAAACTTCCATTGCGACGGATAATTCTAGATACCCCGCTAGCAGTTTTCACAAAAATTCTCTTTCCTTTATAATCGGTATACAGATATGTACACATGTATAATATATCCACAGACTCGTGTGGCGATACCTGGCAGGCCAGTCAGCCATGGCCACATGGTCATTTTCCCAGAAGAAAACAATTTTCGATTTCGTTCTAGCTTTACTCATTTATGAGTGTACATTTGTACATACATATGTCTGGTATATATATCAGATTGGATTGACTGGCTAATTAAATACGTGCATTATAGAAGAAAACATTTTAAGTGTTCTGTCGCATCACGTGCTTTCTGACGCGACGGACGCCCTCTCGTCATTCGCTCTCTTAACGGCTGTTGAGTGTACTCCTCTCTCTCTGCCTGTCTGTCTGTCCCTCTCTCTTTTCGCAGCCGAGCGTCACTTGTTGTTGGTGCCGCGTGCTTTATATAGAGCAGGGGTGCCCAGGCCTATGCTCTTTGGCTCGCTTTGTTTTTGTATTTACTCTTGGGATAGGAACTCACAGAACGTATACATGAACGGCACCAAGAATAAAAATACCCAACACATGCAAAAATTATGTGAGTGTATGCTATGCGTGGAACCGAAACCGTTACTGTTTGCTTGTGTGGGTCGTCGTTGCTCGCGAACGCAAACTGAACAACAACAATTTCGATGATTTTGTTCTTTTCTTTCTCCTTTTGCTTCTGCCTTATCTTCGGACTTGCACTGAAAAAAACCTTTTTGTGTTCAACCTGCCGGCACAATGTTTACCAGCGCATGCTTGAGTAAATACACTTTTTTCTTCCAGTGCACAAATTGAAATACAAAAAAACGTTCGCTCTGGTATTAGTATTTTTCTTTGTGAGTATTGGTGATTTCTTTGTGAGTATTGGTGATTGCTCTTCCGTATGCTGGCTTTGGGCACCCCTGATATAGAGGCTGATATCATACAGATGTCTGTATGTATGTAATATACTTGCCAAAAAGTTCCCGTTTGAACTTGTTCGGTCAATTGATATCCCAAATTGATTTCTGAATGATTTTGTTTTGTCCAGTGATTGTTTGCTCTACCCCTGCCCCTGCCCGATTTTACGTACCTATCCAACTTCTTCATTAGTCGAATCTATGCTCTGAAACTATGCAAATTAACCAGACTAATTATGTAATTAAAAATGTGCCGGCAAGAACTTCATCTGCATACATTTACATATGTATCGTATCTGCTGCGAGTCCATTAAATAAACACACCCCTCCACTCCCATACATACATACAGACATACATAATACTAGCTTTCAGATACATCATACATATATTTCCTGATGCGCCATACCGTTGAAAAAATACGAGTACAAAATACGCACATACATTTGTACATTCATAAGTACATTCACAAGTATGTATGAATGTATGTATGTATGTACAGCCAACCTACCACCAACCAGCTATACTACTCAAAGGTATTTTCGTTATTTTTCTCTTATATCATCGCTAATTGAATTAGAAACATGTAGAAGGAGAGGGGGGAACAAAGAATCAGCGAACGAAAACAAAAACACAATAAACGGGCAGGCGGCCCACACCCAAATCGATCACTCGACGATGCACCGAGTCAAGTTCAATGCAGCTGCCGCGGCTGCAGCGGCGCAAGTATTACGAGCACAGCAACAACTCGGCAAGCAGTGCGTTTTTGCATCACGTGACCCCGCAACAGGTGTCTGTCCCTATGCGCAGCACTGCATCTACATATGTTTTTGTCGAGTGCCGACACTGGACGGGCGGGCTTATCACTTAGTGGCTTCGACTGGCTTTGAGCCCCAGCTGGTCTCTGTGCAGTATCAAACGTTGCTGTTACATATCAGGGTCAGAGGGTCACTCTCGGTAATCGTTATAGTTATGGCAGGGCATAGAGCAAGCGACCCACACTATCTGATATTGGGTAACCAATCTATAGCATGCAGAGAATATGTATACCATACAGAAAGAAGTCATCTATTAAAAAACGATTGCATTTGATGTTTACCAATCAAACAGCTGATCCAGGTTACAGGAAACTCTACTTTGGGAAGAGAAGGGTTCGGGATATGTTGTATTTTTTGCTGTAGAGTCAGCCAGAAGATGATTGAACGCGGGGTGGTTGGCTTTGTTTCGTGCGTGCTCGCCATTTTCATCGATTCAAGCACAGATCGACCGACACAAAGTCAAGAAAACAAACGAGTAACTGGATACTGGCCATCGTCCATCAAGCATTGTCATCCTACTCTCGAATCAGCGCCAATCAAATCAGTTTTCTGTTCATAATTCGATACCCAGCGTGGCGTGTCTCTCAACTTCTATTCGAATTTGCTTGCAATTGTATTTATTTATTTGATTTGATTTCCATTTGTTTCGATTTCGATTGCAAATGAGTCGCGAGTGCAACGACCGAACGAACCAGCAGTAAAACTTACCAGCCTCTTCCCTCCCTCCCTCCCTCCCCTATCTCTTGTAGCCTACAAATTTCAGGAGAATCTGATACGCACCATGGTGCAAATTGAGAACACGTACTTTGAGCTTGGCAACTCGAGCACCCGCAACTGCCTGATTATATGCGATCGCGGTGTCATGGACGCCAGTGCATGTAAGTCAATACAAATAAAAGCACAGACGGAACAGAGCAGAACTTGATATTAACATTCCCCTTTCGTCAGACATATCGAAGGACAAGTGGGAGAAAATGATGGCCGGCAACAAGTGGAATCCCGTCGAGATGCGCGACAATCGCTACAACCAAATTTTGCACTTGGTATCGGCGGCCAACGGGGCCGAGGACTTCTACTCTACGGAGGTGAGTAACCAGCGGTCGGCGGAACTGTGCTTCACTTGACCAATTCTTTTGTTTGCCAAAACAAACGCCCAAAAACACGGTAGAACAGAAAGCGCCATTATCAGGTACCCAACAGATTAATGGCTATATTGTACATTTGATACCAATGTAACTAACTATCGCTAGTGGCTCTCTAGTTGGGGCTAGGGGCTTGAGTAGTCTGAAATCAGCTGAGGCATACGCTAATTCGGGATCTATGTATTTATTGCAGGACCACGCCTGCCGTTCGGAGGGCGTTGATCTGGCGCGAGAGCTGGACTACAAGTCAGCGGCTGCCTGGGTGGGACATCCCTACTTTGACGTGATCGACAACTCCACCAACTTCGAGGCCAAGATGAATCGCCTGATCGAGTCCGTGTGCCAGAAGGTGGGCATCGACATCGGTGACCGTCTACAGGCCACATCGCGCAAGCTGAAATATTTGGGTATGTTCTGAGTGTTCAACGTCCACACAGGATCTGTTCTAACTTCGGTTTCTTCATTGCAGTCGCCATGCTGCCGCCTGACGGTGAGTTTCCGCCCTTTCAAGATTTCGATGTGGTGCATCATTATCTGCAGTCCGGCGGACCCAAGGTGCAGGCACGCCTGAGGAAGCGCGGACAGAAGAATCACTGGAGCTACATCCACACGCAGCGCCGACCCAATGTACATGGCCAGGCTCGGATCGAGGTGAAGACCCAGCTGACGCATCGCGACTACATGAACCTGCTGGCGCAGCGTGACGATGCTCACTTCACCATCTATAAGAAGCGACGCTGCTTCTTGATCAACAACCAATATTTCCAGCTGGACATTTACAAGGAGCCCGGCCATCCGCGGTTCGTGCCACATCTCAAGGCTGTGTTATCCCTTGCTCATGTATATTTCCTTAATTCCAGCTGCAAGGGTTTGGTGCTGCTGGAAACGTATTCCTCGCTCACTGGTGACGCGCTGAAAAACTGCATGCCCAAGTTCTTGAATATCGTGAAGGAGGTTACCGGCGATCCGGACTATTCCATGTTCAATCTGTCGCTGAAGGAGGACTGGAGCACCACCAAGAAGTTCTGCCGGACAGCGACGCACGGTAAGCAGCAAGAGCAACTGCATCCAGAGAAGCAGAATCAGAATCAAAATCAGAAGCAGTATCATCCCTACGACGAGACCAGCGACTAAGGACAGGAGTCATCGCCATCGTCATCGTCATCAACATTAAGATCATGCTTAGCCAAAGAATACAGAACCAAATGCTTGCTGATGTACATACCGTCGTGCCACTAGAGTCCTTGCATGCCCATCTTTGTCCCCACTTACGTTTCTGTTTTTGATTTCGATTTCGGATTGTGATGACTGTGTTTCTTCTTTTGATTTTGTAGCCAAGGGCGCCGCTAACGGAGTCGCCAACACGCCGTTGGTACTCAATGGCCAGTAGACTTCAAAATTGTCCTGTTCCTCCCTGAATCTCTTTTGCACATGCATATTACACGACAGAAGCAAACCACAACAACAAGCAACAAACAACCAACAACTATGACCTGGCAACAAAATGTACAAAGAGCTGACGTGTGAATCACGCGAAATAGCTAGGTCCAAACAAGATTAGAGCACTCACGTGGATTCTCCCAATCGCCTGGCAGGGTCAGCTGGTGATGCTCTATTAGCAAGCGAGTTCTCTGATCTATCCCCCTCCCCCCCAACAACACCCACTTACACACACAATGTTACTTATTTGCGTACTTAGCCCAGAGGCGTAGCAGTATGTGTCGTCGAGTCTATAGTTTATAGTTTTCAGTTTCACCGGAATCGGTGGTCAAGTCAACCACGATTGTACTTAATTTTCTTGTCAAGTTTGCTCGTGCTAATTTTGTAAGCCATAACTAACTACAAACGCTGTATGTATGTATGTATATCCGCGGATCCGCGACAAATTTTAAACATTTTGTGTCTTTTGGAGAATGTGAAACGATAATTTTAAATTTAGGTTTAAGCAAATAGAAAATACGATTACAAATATCAAATACAAGACCACCAAAAGTTATTTGTTGTCCTTACTATCGGTTTATTACAATCTAAATAAATAATTGTATTTGGGAGAGAGTTATTAAACGGCAACGCGCGAACGACGTTAACTATTGCGTCTTGGCCTTGTTGATGCGCTTTATAAGAGTGTCCACTGCGCGATTGATCCGCAGGAGCAGAACATATCCCACAATGAGGGCCGGCAAACTGACAAAGGTGGCCAGGGCCTCGTAGATAAAGCGCGGAGCAAAGATTTTCCACACCATTAGGTGCCGGCAATGTATAGTGCAGGCCAGCATCGCACAGAAAATCTAAGAGAAGAGACAGAGAGTATTGATTAAATGTAGTGCCAGGATACATAGAATGAGAATCAGCTCCAACCTTAAGACCCTGCAGCATAAAGAATTGCGTGGCCAGCTTGAAGCCGGCGCCCAGAAAGACATCCTCATACTCGTACAAAGTCAGCTCGCCACGAGTCATATCGAAGCCCACCGCCTCATTGGCAATATCGGACATGCCAGCTGCTGGATCAGTTTTGCTGCCACTGCGGCCGCCGTTGCTGCAGCTCCGAATGAGACTGGGAAAGAGCGCGAAGAGCGAAAAGGTTTCCGTGCTCAACAGGGAATACATGCAGAAGAAGAAAATTGGGCCACAGAAGGTGTTCAGAATGACCAAGGCACCGGAGATTATGTTCGACTGGCCAATGCCGCTGGTGCGACCCACAAAGGCGGCTCGCCAATCGATCTGCGACAGCGTTGTCTGATGCGAGGTGGCGAAGAAACAGAAGTGGGCCAGCAGGAACCAGCCCACCAAAGCGGTAAACGTCGGCTGGACACAGCTCTCTGAAAGAAAATCGTCATCTTTAGTGATACATCCATCAATCAATAATATCCTTAATCGCACTCACCAAAGCTGGTGGCGGTTCGATACCGTAGGATCCCCTGCACACTGAGCAGAATGGCACCAACTGCCACACAAATCACCAGACCGATGGCGGCCCGCGGCTCCAGCAGAACGATCATCATCATGGCCAGGAATACGCCAAAGGTAATGGTGATCGAGGAGTAGACGGTGGCCAGTCCATAGACAATGGGTATCTCGCTGCGGCGCTCGGCATCGTCGCCCTCATACATGCGCTTCATTTTCTTGAATATCTCTGGTATAATGCTGTCGTGTCCGTTGACGGTAACAATGTTGGGGTTGCGCGGCGGCAGCACGAATGTCATTAGTGGAGCCCAGCTTAGGACGATGACTTGCAGTAGGAACAGTCCATAGATCACCAGGGCCATGGCATCGATGTGGGTGCGTTGTATGTTCTTGATGGAGCTGTTGGCGAGCAGCACGTGGCCGCCAGCGCAAATGGAGGCTACCGTCGGTCCGTAGCGAGCCAGTAGAACGTTCGGGGAGCTTCCCGTCAGATTGCCGCAGGAGCGAAGATACAAACGCGTAAGCGTTGTGTAGATAACAATTATAACCACCGCCAGGATATAGGTTTTTCCTGTGCCCGGCTTTTTGATTGAGAATCCCGGGGTACTGCTGGTGGCAAAGTCCGTGCAATTGCCCTGCTCCTCGCGACAGCGGAAAAGCGTGTACGCAAAGCGTATAAAGCAGATGGCTAATATGCTGGCCAGGATCAGCCTCAGAGCGGTAGAGCGCAAGAACTGGGATACCTTGAACTTATTCCTGAAATCGAAGCGGGCACTGAGCTGCAGGAGCTCGTAGGATAGCAGAAGAATAACGGCCACCAGGAGATAGGACAAAATCTTCGCCTCCTGAATGACGAAGCTATTCGAGAAGAACACGGCCATGGTGGAAAAGAGCAGCAGTCGCGTGGGCATGTGAACGAAGCGTCTGACATTCGCCCAGTTGCCGGCTATGTTGGTCCAATGCTGCAAGGTGTAGAACGCCAATATGACGGTACTTGTGATGGCTGTGAAGAAGATCACGCCGTGTTCTTCTGTCTTAAAGGAAAAGTTCTTGTAATAGCGATATCCAAAGACGCCCGCGGCGAGATTGAGCAGGTAGGTGTAGAAAATACCCTTGGGCTGGAACATCTTCGCGTAGTCTGCGGGGCTGGAGTTATTGATCAGAAGAAAGGCGAAGAATATGGGCAGAAAGCAGAAGAGAAGCCCCTGGGACATCTGCGTCGGTTCAAACTTGACCCAGATCTCGCGGCAGGTGCTCAGAACATCACGCAAATTGGTGTTCAAGTCCCGCACAAAGGACTTGTAGGCGACCCCATTGTAAATGGTTTGCACTCTGTGGGTGAGCAGTATGAACTCCGTTTCCAGCTTGTCCATTTCCTGAACGTCGAACGTCCGTTTGTTCTCCATGGCATACTTGAAGAAGTAGCGATAGATTTGCTGAGCATTCTGCCAGGCATGCAGGAGCAGGGTTTGGAACTTGCTCACATGGGGCACTGCCACATCGGGAACGATGTTGAAATTAATCAGGCCCAAGTTGGAGTAGGGTATGGGCACGCCCAGTATGGCCGCCAGTGTGGGAACCAGATCAATCTAGAACACACAAGACGGTTAACATATCATTGTGACGTGTGCCAGATTACAAATGTAGCTCTCCTCCGCTTGTCTTATCTCACCTGCTGCAGTATTTCGCTATCTGAGCCCGAATCGCTGCCAAAGAACTTGTTTTGCTTGGAGTAGGCAAACAAGAGGGCATTCGTTTCGTCATCAGTGTCGCCGCCGTGATCCCCGGATGCTGTCATGCCATGGTCGCCCATCACCAACAACGTGGTATCGTTGTCCATGCCATTTACCACCGATCTGTAAGTGCAATAATGAAGATTGTAAAGAGTCTATTCGCCTATTGGTGTCCTGTGCTCAGTATTTACTCTATGATCTCATTGATTTCGGTTAGCTTGCGCGCCATCTCCTCGTGCAGGGGTCCGTGCTTGTGTCCGCAATGATCCACGCCCAGAAAATGGGCGATCAGCACTTTCCAATCGTCGCTAGCCAACTCCTTGGGCAAGTGTTTCATTATTTGATTGTCAACGCTATCCAGGTCGAATATATCGAAGCTGGGGTACGAGTAGGCGCGCTTAAAGCGGCGCGGGTACAAATCGGTCCAGGTACTGTCGCCCAAGAAGACCAGCGGCAGATCGCTTTTAACGATCTGATCGATTACATTGTCCTCGTTGATCTCGGGCGAAGCAAAGTTGGAGCCAATATCGATGAACGTGGGCAGGCTGCCGGTGGTTAGACCCTTCAAGCGCTGCAGCGTGGTGGTGGGTGGGTCCGCCTTAAAGCGCATGAGGCGCGACTGGTCCGGACTGCGGTCCAGAAGCTGCTGCAGCACACTCAGTTTATTCTCATAAGGCAACGGTTCGGTGATGTTAGGTTTATAAAGGCCAAATTCATATTTGAGCGCATCAACGACTAGGATAATGACTTTTGACTTTTGTGGAAGACATAAGTTGGACGAGGCATTGACGTCCTTAAAGATTTCGTTCACAACCTCAGGCGTGAGCACATACTCCTGCAAATGACACGACATTAGAGTTCAGTCTGAGTGAATGAAATCTCAGGATACACTCACATCATTGGGGTTTGTGGAGAGGCGGCGACAAGTGCTCGTTTCCGTTTTGGAGACGCGGGCCAGAAGAAATCCGCGAGAGAACAGCAATACTCCGCTGGATATCAAAAAGGCCAGCCAAATGAGCACGAACAAGTAGGTGACGTTCATCTTTCCGCCGCAGTTTCTTGACTAACTAGACTAAGCACGTACATACGTATGTATGTATGTACAGAGAAGCTAATCGACATTTAGAACAATGCCGAACTCGATGCCCTGCTGCCTGGCCTGGGGACGGGACCAGTTTCCGCTCTTTAAGACTATATAATTAATTAATTGCACTTTAATTTGAAGCTGTACGTAGCCGATCCGTTTTCAAGTTCTATGCATCACGACGCGTACTCTTTGGTTCTTGTTTTCATTCAAAATTCGTCATTTCTGCTGAACTGGCTGAAAAACTTTATGGAATGGAATAATCAAGCCCTTCCACCCTGTCCAACGAAACAGCTGATGACATAACGCAGCCCTGGTGCGGTAGAGTTGCCATTGCCATGCGCACTGATGGGCGCGATTTTTTGAAGTGAAAACAGTTTTGGGCGCTTTGTATTGGGGCAAACAATTTTGCATTTATTTAAAGATTTCATACACATATAGCAAATTTTAGACCAGCAGTAGCAACAAATTAAGCATGTGTGTCTTACATTAAGGTGTGTGTGTGTGTTGTCTCGTAAGCTCTGATCTGATCGATTATCCGAATATAAATTTTTAAATCAATTTAAAATATGCTCCTTACGGTAAGCGCCACCTAACCACGGAAGCAAAAGCCTAGAGAATAAATAAAAAAATTTTAAAACAAATATACCTACATGTGTATACATATATATATATTTTCTTCTACAATGGTTTTTCTCTGTTAAAGTTTACTAAGTATTGAAAAAGATGGGAATGAAGAGGTTCACCTCGAATCCTCAGTGCGGGCGGGTGGTTAGGTCTTTACACATACACTTAGTCTGATAGGTATAGTATATGTATAGTATATGAATGCAGCAAGTTCTCCACTCGACTCCGGTTAAAGTTCAAAGCATTAATGCCCGATAGTTGGATAGTGTCACACAGATATAAATATTTCAATATTATAATATATACTCCTTAGGGGCGAACATTTTCGATATAACTTTGAAACACACACACATGAACGAAATAGTTAAATTCTGGTTAGATTTCGGCGTAGACACAATATCGCAATTGTTAGATAAGTGATTGTTGGTGTGTTTGTGGTTTTTGCTCTCATTTTCCATTATTATTTAACGCGTGCTGTTGTTGTGGTTGTTGTGTTCTGTTCCCATGGAATCTATTTGGTAAGTGAGTCTGTGGGTGAATTCAGTCCCGAGGATGTGTTGTTCTCATCCATGGCGTCCGGGAAACTGGATACCGAACCCGAGCGCGATGTCACCTTGGTCTACAAGAGAACAGAAAACCGAGCAGTTGTAGTAACAAGGTTGTAGAAACAAATCCTCAGATAGATGTTTTGTATATAAGCAAGCGAAATCAACCGAAAAAGTCCCAATCCAATAATTTGATACTGTCTACTGTGAGCGATTCTTATGAGCTGCTGTATCGTGTAGAAGAGACATGCAAAATCTTCTCCGAAACAGTGTTAGTGTGAAAAGTGAGCCAAATCGAATGCGCAAAGAGTAAAGAGTGTAGTATGAGAGATGTATAACAGACAGATATATAAAAAATAGTAGTTACCGCATGAGATTGGCACATAAAATTGTTGTGTTCATAGCTTACTTTAACGTTCTCATAGGCAGAGCCAACTGAAGCTTCGATAGAACGCATCGACTCGGAGTTTTTCATTTGTGACAATTTCGACGTAATGCCACTGGTAATGCTGCCGAACACCGAAGCGGTCTTCTCGCCCGTAGTCTTCAGCACCGACTCGGTGCGCTGGTACCTGGTAATTCATACGAGTAAATAGAACAGAGGATCAGTATCAGATCAGATCAGTTTAGTCATTACGAATGTCACAAATTGGGGGTTTAGTTACAAACAGGCGGAGGATGTTAAAGTTGTGGGTCAAAGGAAGCACATGAACACACATCGTTGATCGTGAATCATTAATCATTAGTGGGACTCCATAGAGCCCGATGCGAGTCGTGTCGGCCTTAAACACAATTACTTACAGAGGTGCCTCGTGTACGGCTTTAGTAAAAGTGCCCACGCTTTGCTCCACCGATTGGTAACTAAATAAATACATGTACATTGGCATTTAGCATGGTACCGAAACAAAAGCATGATTAAAAATTAAATTAAAATTTTGCAAGTCGGGTTAATTGGCGGCTCTCGGCGGCATCATCATCCTCCCACCATCTACGACTTACACAGTGCTCTCTTTGATGTTCTTCACGCCCTGATTCATGTCATCTGTGAGCTCCTTCCAGACGGTAATACCCAGCTTGCGCTTGAGATCAGAGGCATGACGCGTCTTCGAGGCCAGAACAGTGCGCAGCGTATTGATTTCCTCCTCCACACGGGCCAGTTCCTGCAATGGCGAGAATCAGTATTAAGTATACATATCCTCAAGTAAAAATCCTCCTGACTTACCTGACTCCATTCGGCGCGTCGCTGCTCCTTCTCCTCCGTGCTGAGAGCGGCAAACTCGGCGGCAATTTCTGCTGATGCCACAGAAGCTGCTGGAGATGCTGGTTCCGAAAGGTTGGCGCTGTTATCTGTTCACGAACAACACTCATTAGTTATTATTTTGAATACTCAGAGCTCAACCTAGGCTGCTGCTCAACCAATCTGACTGGGGGCATGTGAATGTGCAAGTGCATATAGAAGAAGTGTTGTCTGCGAGAAGTGTTTAAGTACCTCCTTGGAAAGCCACTTCCTCAAAGACTTTGTCATAGGCTGTGCATCGAATTTGTTTGGTTTGGTTTGATTTGTTTATACGTATATACATTATGAAAGGCATGAGTTTCTGTTTGATTAGTTCGCTTTTTGGATGGTTTATACTCACAAACTGTCCAGGCGAAAGGCAAGCGGAGAAAAAAGGCAGAAAAGTTAGTCAGATTAGTCACGGCTTGGGATTGATTGCGAGAGAGAGGAAGTATGTGTGTATGTGAAAAATAACCAGAACCAGAAACCCCCCCGAGACCAAACCCCGCCCCAGTCAAACGCCCCATTACCTCTGCCGCTATGACCGATGCTGAGAAACCGCTTGTAGTTATCGCTATTCGATATCTTGGCCAGATACGGTTTCGAAAAGTCTATGAACGTGACCTTAACGTCTCGCATTGTTCGCCTGGCGAAGAACCTCAGGCGAAAGCGCTTCGCCATCGATGACGAGGGCGCTTGATTGGCCAGTTTGGGGCCCACAAACTCGGTCTCCACTGCCTGCAGCTCCAGGGTGTTGGCATAGTCCGAATCCACGTCGTAGAAGATTTGATCGAGGGTCAGGTTGCGCAGATATAGTTCGGCCTCGGTTTCGGGCTCCTCGTACCAGTCCGAGTCTGCACCTAGTGCCGAGTCCTGCTCCTGGTCAAGCGAGGGCGTTGTGGTGAGCTCATCGAGGCGCGGCAGGTAGGGGTCCTCGATGAACTCCAAGCTAACGGGCTCGGATTCGCTCATTCTGCGGTGTCGGTGGTCTGTTTCATCTCTCAGAAGTACTTTCTCTCTATCGTGAACGTGGCACGATGGAGCATAGCAATTTTCCGCAGTCGGGTCGTGTATCACATTTCAAAAGCAAGCGTCGAGCTCATTTTATCGTTGCTTTCCTCCAGTTGTGTTCTCTGCTGAGGTTTCAGTTCTCATAAATACATGGCTGGCTGGTTGGCTAGCGTCTTCTGGTGTTTTCCCCCGATCCCCGCGCGCGTGGTTGAGCTAGTTTTGGCTAGTTTGCTGCTGGCTGTTTAGATGTGCTGGCTTCCGCGCTCTTCTGCGGCACAACAATGACTGAGTCGGAGCTTTTGAGCTCGACTCAACAATTGGTAGTGGCGCTGCCTCGCAGGCCTGGCTTTGTCTGCACGAAAGACAAGCCGCAGAAAAAGAGCGCAAGGCAAAGTGGGAACAACAGCAGCAGCAGCAGCAGCCACAATACACACACACACACACACAAACAGCGGCAGTGGCACTCTGAAGCGGCCCTAGGTCTGGTTTGTTGCCACAGCCTCCCTCCCCTCCGCTACCCTACCCAACCTAGGCCAACCATCCAGAGTGGTGCTGTTGCTCGAATCGATCAACAAGTGGCAGCGATGGGTTCAATATTGAAACAGACTGCAGTTTAATTAATGGACATGGGCATCGTTGCCAGTAAGCCCCCCACAATTCAATTTTTATTGAAAACCCCATAGAATATTCATATATTCGAGGAGGCGTTTCTGCGAATCAGTTCCGACCATTCGACGCCTCCCCCACTCCGCCCACACGATACGTTGAATTTTCCGGAGAGACAGAATATTTCCCATGTATTTCATTGCCACGTATGCAATACAATGTTTACACGCCGGCGTCCGTCTCTTCTTTTGGCATTTGGAACGACTCCCACGGGTTCTGCTCAGAGCGTGGCGGCAGGAAAGTCTTTCTCCCAGTGACAGCGCTGCATGCCAACAAAAACATGACTCATCCAGCATTTCCTTGGAGCCACTTGGACACAACTGCAGCTAGAGCCAAACCCGAGACCCTGCTCATGAATTTCCAATGGACTCAATCAGAGCTCTGCTCTTTATATACTCTGGTCAAAGTCGCCGACTTATTGTCGGTGTCCCAAACAAAGGTTTCCCAATCAGAAGAACTGGCCAATAACCACACCAAACATGTGCAACGGGCATCTTACTGATAATATTGAGAGCAAAGGGGCCACACTTACGATCCTCCATTGCTGCGGTGACTGCTAAAGCCTTTTTCTTAATTTGAACGTCTTTAATAAATAGAATAGCAAACTTTAGCACTTGTCGCTTAATTTTTAGTTGAAAAATACTTTTTGTTTCTAGAGCTGCATAACTATCGATATCCTAGTTGACGTATCACTGATGTGCACTATGTGCTATCGATACTTCAAAAGTTCCATCGCAATGTCTTTAAATAAGGAAAAACACTGTTTGCTGTTAATTAAATGTCGAAAATAAACACCGAATATTCCACATACTCTAACAAGATTATGTAAAATAGTACGGTACCGGCATAGTATATGAGAAGTAAGGCACCACTGGTTTAGTATCGAATATCGATAGTCGATATCTTTCGTGACGAGAACCGTTGCCAGATCGGGTAATTCACATGCTTGAAAGAGGAAATGAAAGAGAGAATTCAACTTTTAAAACTTTTTATTTCAAATGACAAATAACTGCTTTGAAAATCGTGATCTTTGTTTGCCTTTCAGCTGGGCCATGCCATTTGCATTCGTCTCATTCATTTGATTTTTGTCCGTTAATATAGGAAAATATATACATTTACACGTTATTTCTACGTTAGATTCTTAGGATACTAATATCAGGTCTGTTCTTCTTGGTGTTGTTTTTTGTTTTTCTAAAAGAAACGGAAAAAGTAAATGTTTTAAACAAAACAGCAGGAAACTAAGGAACAAAAGTTGAAAAGATACATGATTGTTTACATTTTTTATTTGTTTTATATGGTTTTTTCTTTTTATTGAATAGTAATGGTAAAAAATTAGAATTTTTCTCATACTTTGTGTTTCAACTGTCAAAATAATGCACGGGTCGTATGTGTATGTGTGTATATGTCGAGAAAACAGCCGACACTCGATACAAGGTATTAAAAAGTGCTCCTCTCGCGGACAGACCGCATCGCATAAGTTATTTTTTAAGTGGGGGAACATACATAGATCGAAAACAATTTAATATAAATCAAGAAGATTGCACAAAATTAAAATGGTATTCATTTTGAAATGTGAGTGGGGGTTTGGGTTTGGTTTTGTGTGTGTGTATGTGTGACTTCGTGTATCAGATAACGCCGAGTTATGGGAACAGCAGGAGCAGGAGCAGTGGGAGGCGAGTGGGGAAAATAGAGTAAATTTAATTCATAAGTTTATATTTTGTTGTTCAAGCTATTCGTTATTCGTCGTCGTCGTTATTATTCCCACTTCCTCTCTGGCCCTAAACGCAAAAAACGTTTTTACAATATAATCAATCAACGTTCAATCAAACATTCTCTTCTTTCGAATAAAAATATAACAACTAGTTCGGGCATGCAGAAAAATGGGAAGGAGGGAAGCAACGAGTTTCAAAACGAAAGAGAGAAGAGTTGTGTATTGTATTATCAGAACAATTACGAGATAGAAATTAGAGAATAGAATAGAGGAGCGGCGAGTGTAAATTATTAACATTTTATGCTTACAATTATTTTCATTCATGACCGTGCTTCGACCGTCGCTTTCAATTGAGTTATGATAACAAATAATTTGCTGAGCTTTCTGCTTACTTAAGGGCTTCAACTAATTAGAATATTATGTGTTGAAAATGAAACAAATGGTTACATAAAAGAAAGTGGCAATTAAGTTTTACATATTATGTATATGGTGGCCGAGACCAGCGCCAGGGCCAGGGCCAGGAGCCAGGCCAGCCAACACACATTGCAGGCTACGGGGCAACAGAAACATGGGCGCCTGAGTCTGTCCGTCCGTCCGTCCGTCTGTCTGTTTTGTATTCTATGTTGTATAAATGCAATTTTATGATTGTGGGCGAGTGTGTGTGTGTTTTTGTGGTCGTGCTTGTGTTGATTCTGTATCAAATAATACAAAAATAGTTTCCTGTTTTGTCATTTGTCTTCTTCAATTAACCTGCAAAAATTGCGTTGTAGAAAAGCTCCTAGGAGACAACCTATACCGTTTTGACACTAGTTTTCGACTAACGAGACGAGACGCCCGCACGCACGACTTCTGCTGTTCCGCTGCTCTGCTCTTCTCTTCTCTGCTCTCCTCTCCTCTACGCCCGCTCCAGTTCCAGTCCCCGACGCACCACAACGGGTAGTATTGCTTCTGCTGCTGGGGACGATTGCCCCGAACCAGTTAGTTCTTGGGGCCCCACACGGAGGTGATGGGCGTGGTCGCAGCTGGAGCCCCGCCGGCAGCAAAGTGGGGGAAATCCTCCTGCGACTGAGTGTTGGGCGCAGTTAGATTCTTGGCTTGTTGCTTTTGCTTCTCCCACGGCGCATCCTTTATGATGAACCCGTTCTCGTTGGCACCACCACCACCTGCGCCAGCACCCGAGTTCGCGTTGCCTCCGGCTCCAGTGAGGAAGGCTCCCACTGTCTGAGGCTGGGGCGACGGCGGCAAGTTCTCCAAGTAGTCGCGCTCGTAGTCCTCGGCCATGCTGAGGAGCACATCCTTGGCGTTCTCCACATCTTCCTCCTTGCCAATGATGGTCACGGCATTGGGATTGTTTTGAGCATCATCGGAGGAGGGGAATTTGATATCCACCTGTGGGAAAAACACACACAAGCACATTGGTAAACGTACTACTACAAGTGGTCCATTTCCCACTGCCCAATCCCTCGGAGGGCCCCTCACTCACCTTGTAATCTTCAATGATTTTGCGAATAGTGCGTCCACGCTGTCCGATGATGTGCGAGTGGACGCGCGTGTCGATTTCGATAACCTCGCGGTGAAGGGTCTGGAGATCCCCGACGATTTCCAGAATGGCATCGCGAGCTGCCTCCGCCTTGGCCTGGTAGCCGGTGATGGAAATGATGCGTTGATTGGGATCGTCCCGCTTGGGGAGCGAGATGTTGACGTCGTGGTCAGCGCGCAGCTTGTTGATGACGGCACCATGGCGACCAATGAGCTTTGAGTGATACTCCTGGTCCACGTCCAGCTGAAGGACGAACGAGCGCAGCTCGCGATCGGCCCGATCAGCCTCAAAGTCTTCGATCATCTTTTCCAGCGCTTCCTTGGCCTCAGCGACATGAGCCGGCGTGCCCGACACCTTGATGATGTCCGACTTGAGTTCGCTGGGCGGCAGCTCGACATGCACATCGTGCTTGGACATAAACTGCCGGACATTGGCGCCGCGTGGCCCAATGATGGTGCGGTGCAGGTCGAAAGGAACACTCAGCTCTTCCTCGATGGGAATGAGGTCGAGCAGCGCCTGCTTGGCGGCTTCGCACTTGTCGATGCGTCCGGTGATGCGGATGACATCACACTGCCGCACCGGCTCTGCTCCATCCCCAGCGCCGCTCAACTGTTCGGCTGCCTCGCCATCCTGGCCCTCTCCGTTCACTCCGCCATTGGTGAGACTCTCCACTGGCTCGGTGGCATCCCGATCGGGGAACTTTATTTGGACATCAAACTCGGATGTCACCTGCTGCACCTTGAAGCCGCGTGCACCCATAATCGTGCGATGCTGGCGCTGTGGGATGACCACCTCAATGGTGGTCTGGGCCTCGAGATCGGCCACGATCTCTTCGATGCGCTGCTTGGCCGCCTCGATGCAGTCCTTGGCACCCTTGAGCGTCACCTTGTCTGAGTTGGTGCCGGCGCGGGGGAAGGAGATCATCACACCTCCGTTTTCCTCCGCTATGCGGTGCAGGATGAGTCCTCGCTTGGCCACGAAGTGCTTATGGTGCTTGGGATCGACGGCCACCTCGCCCTCGGTGACCTCGTCGCACTCCTTGATGATTGCCTCCAGCTGCTCCTTGGCCTTCTGGACACTATCCTCCTTGCCAATGATGGTGATCACCTCCTTGTCGGTGTCCTCGTTCGACGGGAAGATGATGCGTGCTCCCGTGGCATCGCGGATCTTGCGAATGGAAGCGCCATTCTTGCCAATCAAGAACTTGTGGTGCTGCTGCTTGGCCCGCACCTCGGCGGTGAATGAGGCCAGCTGCCGCTCGTTGGCCAGCTCCAGCAGCTGACCCTTGGCCTTCTCCACGTCGTCCTTGGGTCCGCGGATGGTGACCTTGTCGCTCTTGGAGTCGCTGTTGGGGAACTTGATGGACACACCGCCGCACTCCTCCATTATGGAGGAGATGAGCTTGCCGCCGGTGCCGATGATGGAGTTGTAGTACTTGGGCGGGATCTGCACCTCCTCGCTGACAATGTCGGAGAGCTCGTTCTGGATCTTCTGGATGCGCTCCTTGGCCTCCAGGACGTTCTCCTTCTTGCCAGTGATGACTATCACCTCGTTGGTGTCCCCCTCGGCGGGCAGGTCGATTTTCGTTTGGGTCTCGTCGCGAATCTTCTTGATGTTGGCGCCGCCCTTGCCGATGACGAACTTGTGGAATTGCTTGAAGATGGGCACTTCGATGATGTGCGACGACTCCTGGATTTCCTTAACCAGTTTCATGAGATCCTTGTGGCACTTGTCCACATCCTCCTTGGGGCCGCGCAGCTTCACAATGTCCGTGTTCTCCTGGGGAGTGGGTATCGTGATGGTCACCTGCCGATAGCGGTCCTTCACCTCGCGGATCTTCTCGCCCTTGGCCCCAATGATGGAGCGGTGCAGGCGCCGATCGATGATCACATCCTTTGACTTTTCATTTTCCAGTTTGTCGATTTTTTCTTGTAATTCAAGCTGCGCCAGCCGCACGCCCTCCTTGGGTCCCTCGATGCGGATGTTGTTCTGGCCCTCGCGTTCCTCGATGTTGATGTTCACCTTCAGCTCGTCCTTGAGCCGGTTGACATTCGATCCAGCCTTGCCGATAATATGCTTGTAGTACGAGGGATTCACAGTCATCACCTCGTAGGTGAAGTTCTCCTCGTAGTTGCGTATGATGTCGGTCAAGTAGGAGATGGCCTTGTCCACGTTCTCCGGGTCGCCTTCGAGCTTTATCTTGTCCTCCAGGCAGTTCACGTTCACGTTGGGGCAGTCCTCCTCGAGCTGCTTCATGTTGGCTCCCTTGCGGCCGATCACGTACTTGTGGATCCAGTGCGGCGCATTGATCTCCACAGACTTGACCGAGTTGGCCTTCTGGTAGACAACAGTGAGGGCATTGCCGAGGGCGACCTGGGGGCCGCGCAGCGTAATCGTTTCCAGGGTAGAATCGTTCGGCGGCATCTCCACGGAGACTCCGGTGAGCTGAAGGATCTCGGCAATGGTCGAGCCCTTGGGACCGATGACATAGCGATGCTGTGGCTTGGCCACCTCAACGCTCACCGTCGAGCACTTCTTCTCCATCTCCTTGTAGATGGCCTCGACCTTGGCCTTGGCCGCGGCGACGGCATCCTTCTCGCCCGAGATGATGATCTCGTCCTTCTGCACCTGCTGCGGCGGCACGTTGATCTTGGCGCCCGTCTCCTCCTGCAGCTTGTTCAAGTTCTCGCTGTAGGGACCCACAATGAACGGATGGTAGATTTTGGGAATCGTGGTGCGGTCCGACGACTTCTTGTACTGCTCCGCGGACAGCTGGCGGATCTCCTGCTCCGCCTTCTCGATGCCCTCCTTCGTGCCGGCAATGGTGATGAACTCGCTCTCGTCGCCTTGGCTCGGGATATTGATGCGCGTCGAGGTGAGGCGCTCCAGATCCCGCAGACGCTGGCCACCCTTGCCGAGGATCACGCGGTAGTGCTCACGGGGCACGGTTACCTGGCGACTGGCCTGCGTTGAGAAACTCATCAGGATCTTGCGCCGGGCGTCCAACAGCTCGCTCTGCTTGCCCTTGATGAGGAAGGTGAGCGACTGGTTCTTGCCGCTGACGATCTCAATCTGGGCGCCGGTCTCCTTGGTGATTTGCTGGCAAATCCGCTTCGATTCGCCTTCGCCAAACTTCTCCGACTCCGTCGACTTTCGCTCATCGCAGGGCACGTGCAGCACCTATGTCAAATGGCCGAAACGCGACAAATGTTAGTCCCATGCTGAAGGAATCCTTCTCCGATCCAGTCGATCCACTTACCTGCGTCTTCTGCGAGCTTGTCACTCGGGCCAGCGACGAGCTGGAGGGGCCGGACAGCGCTGGCGCCGAGGTATTGGCCGGCAGGGCCGGGAATAGGTCGTCGTAGCTGAAGGCGGGCGTGGCATTGCCAGTGCCTCCGCTGTTGGTGCTGGTGGGCGTTGCCACTGAAGTGGGCGAGGATGGTTGCTGCTCGTTGGACACCTGCTCTTGGCCGTTGATGAGGGCGATCGGTTGTTGCTCAATGCTGCTGGTTGCTGAAAATGCAAAGCAGTTCAAAGGTTAACAACCATTGAGGTCGCCTCGCCATTGAGGAGTATACTTGGCGCTGGCCTTACCGTTGGATTCCTCCATCACTGCTGCTGCTGCTGCTTGCATTACTTAAAAAAAGAGAAGAGTCCTTTTTCGTTCCAAGTCGTTACAGTAACACTGGAAGCAGAGAAAATCTGTTATTTTTCATGTTGTTTCAAGTTGATGGCTGCTATGTGGTGTTGTTTTGTTTCTGGAGATTTTGTGGAAACTCAATCAGATCTGTATTTCGGAAGAAACTCATTCTTAGTCGGTCTTTTCTCCCTTCTCTTGTCCCTCTTGTCGTCAGTTGATTCAAAATCTCAATTACTTTTGTTGATAAGTGCCGACCGACGCCGACCCGCATGTCGGCCGCCGATAAGGAAACGTTTAGTGCGTTTCCGAAGGAGGGTTGCTCGTGGGCCCGCCCGCTGCCGCCCGCTGCCGCTCTCTGCCGGTTGATAAACCAAATCTAGCAGCACAGTATTTTGTTTTGGGTTCAGCTTTCTGCCAAGAGCCACGTAATGGTGGCGTTCATCGGTGGGGCGATAAGTGGACGGGCCACGCAGGCAAAATCTGGAAGCGAAGCCTGTGATAGCTATCGGCTGCTATTGCTTATATGGCTGCTACGGCTGATAAGAACAACCTGTGCTGACCGATCGACAGCAGATATCTTGAAATAAAGTCGCAGTCGTTTCTTTGTTGTTGGGTGAAAGGTTGATACCGTCGAAAGCGGACCCGCAGCCAGAGAGATCGAGGAGCAGGCCGTGCACTTGTTCGAAAGAGCCGTTTTCTAAGCCAATGCCCAACGAGTTTCGTAGCCTACATTCTCCTCCGCTCTCGCCCCAGAAGAACAACAAAGATGTGGGGCTGCCACTATCGCTCCCCTCACACTCACACACACACACACAAACACATTTATATGTGCCCGTGTGGCTGTGTGTGCTCGAAAAATGTGTCAAAAGAAGAAACCAGCGAGGGAGAGAGAGAGCAAAAGCAAGAGCAAGAAAGAGAGCTTGACGAAGTAACTCAACGGAGCGGGAGGGGGGCGATTGTCAGTGAGTGCCAGGCCAGTGCCATATAAAACCGGATGATAGCCGGCAACTACAACAAAGCGATCGGATCGACAGTGTATGCGCACATTTTTGTGTCGCTCTCTGTCTCTGTATTGGTGCCTTGGCACCTTTCTAGCAGCATTGCTGCTGCTGCTGCTGCTACTGCTGGTGGTGCCGTTGCCGTTCGAGAAGAAGGCAAGGCAAGGCACGTCACGGCACAGGTAAAGCGAATACATACATACATACATATGCACAAATGTACATACATTTGTCTGTATGTGCAGAGGCATGTAACGCCTGCAGCGACGCTGACGTCGACAAATGAAGACAAAGCACAGTGTGCGCTGCTAAAGTTCAGCTTTAAAAATTGGTATGCACATATCGAACTTTTGCTGGGTGATTTCCATCCAGCAGGCCGCTGGCCCCTGCCCCTGCCGTTCGCTCGTCGGTTGGGGGAGGGGGAGTAGGGAGATGGTGCTGAAAAACCCTTGACGTAGTCAGTTTTGGGCACGGAACAACCGTTCATTTCTGGTTCGGTTCGGGCATTCTTGGCCACAGAAGAACTGGTCCACACACACAGACACACTGTGGACTGGGGCCTGGGGCCATGTGGAATGATGGTAAATTATGCAAATTAATATACAATCCGATGGTATTTCAATCTGTTTTTGTTTTTTTTGGGGGAGAGAGGGAATTTTATTTGTTCAACTTACTGTACTGTAAAATCCAAAAAATCCGGCCTAGTTAGTCTCCTTTGACAAAATCCAGTTTGATAACTTGGCGTGTCTGCTGGAAGACATACAAGAATCAAAAGAACAGAGTAATTAGCAGATGCATATCGGTCATCGCATCATATCATATGCCGGATGCGGTGAGCATGTTTCGTGTTCTATCGAGAGAGTCTGTTGCGCTTCGCGGCGAGGGGCGGAAGGAAGAAAGTGCACAGATTTGTGTGTTATGCGGGGGTTCGGTTCGGTTCGGGAGAATATGCGGGCCACTTATTGGACAATTGTTGTTGTCGGCGCAAAAGTGGAACACACAATGGCGTTGGCGTTAGCGTAGGCGTAGACGTACGCGTGGGCGGAAGCAGGCGCCGTATGGGAGGCCGAAATCAGGTGAAAGGTTTCACCCTCGAAAATACTTTAGTGCCGTGGCCCATCTGCCAGGGCGGGGCTGGGCGACGCGAGAGACTGAGATTGGCTGGAATGGGGTTCCATTCAACTTTTGTGGCTGGCTTCAAACACTCAATACGGAAAGAATACGAATTTCGGAAAGTCTCAATCGTGCCATCCACCAAGGAACAGCACGCGCGCTCTCCAATCGGACAGATTATACATAGATGTACCAATGTACAGGCATACATATGCATATGTACATACTATGTATGATTTTTGTACTCTGTGTGCGTGGACGACAACGCCGTCTCCGTTTCCGTCAGCGCTACCGCCACCACCGCCGTCGCCGTCGCGTAGCTGTAGCCGTCGTCAGCGCTGCGACTGCTGTGTGCCTTTGTGTGAGTGAGCGCGAGTGCGAGTGCGGAGCGCCCGCCCGTGCCGTGCCGTGCTGCGATGCGACCATTATCAAGCATTTGAAAAACACGTTGTTTTTTGCAGAAATTTTTCTCTTCGAGAAGTCCGCACGGAAAACGCGAGCGGAGCGGCAAGCGCCTAATTTAAATGCAGCCCAGGCTCCGTCCTCCTCTCCACCACGTTGCCAAGTCGTGAAAGAAAAAGGTGTCGCGGAGCGGCGCGGCCTAAATTTTCACTGCTGTGACAGCCGCCTGCTCCATCGAGCCCTTCATAACTGTAAATTTATGCACTTTCTTGTTGTAACTTATGCAATTCAAGATGCACATTTGATTGCACTCGAATTTTGTGTGTTATTTGAGTTTTTTGCCACAGATATATCGCCCAGACTTTCTATTAGATGCAACACGCGAATTACCGACCAAGTAAAGTAGAAAAGTGATGAGCGAACGTGGCAAATGGTGATGGCCAACTTGCCCTCCTGTTTGCTATCGAAAACGAGGCACACTTTGTTGATGACAATCGACCAGGGACGAGAGCGACTATCGATAGTTGGTTGCTTGCTGATAGTTAATCGTTAGGCCTGCCACCTCTAGCCACCAAACACAAAGGGTAAAAACACCCCGAATTTCCGGAAGTTTATCTTTTCATTGACAACCGAGCGACCACAACAGACGCAATATGCCAAAGCTTAAGAACTTGCTGCCAAACATATTTGGCGGTAGCAAGGAAGCACCAAGCATCCAATCTGAGGGTCGACTGGAAACAGATGCAGCGCCTGTCAGTGATAGCGAGGCAGATAACAACAATAGTGGAGCCTTGTCGCTGCCCTCCAGCAACACCCCGACAGTCTCGACGGATCTGACCGAATCGGTATTGCGGGAGCTGTCCGACCCAAACTACAACTCCATGGATGTTGTGCAGTCCGCCAACATTCCTGGGACCGGCTGCGGGGACCTCAGCACAGTGAACACGAATAACACCATGAACGTCCACAGTGCACAGCAACAGGTGGTTATGAACTTCTCGAATGCAAGCAATCTACACTTTGGCTCTGTGTACAACTTTAACCAAAATCTAAGCGCCAGCAGCTCGCGGAAGAGCAGTACAAGCACAATGGACGAGGTGGCCGTCTCGCCAGACGGTAAACGTTCCAATGGTACGCGCAAGACTGTCAGCATTGTGGCCATGATGCAGTCTCAGGATGAGCCGGATCCGCGGCTGCTGGACACGGTGGCCACCCATTTGGGCGAGGGATGGAAGCAGGTGATGCGGGACTTGGGACATTCCGAGGGCCAGATCGACCAGGCCATAATCGATCATCAAATGCACGGCAATATCAAAGAGGTGAGACATCCAAAACTGTACGAATTCCACTGAATGACGCTCTGGTTCTTTCCGGTTTCTGCAGGTGATTTACCAACTTCTGCTCCAGTGGGTACGGAGCTCTGAGAGCGGCGTTGCCACCGTCGGACGACTCACAACGCTTCTGTGGGAGTCACAGCATCGCGATTGCGTGCAGCGCTTGAAACTCGTTTGGAAGGCATTGGAGAAACGCAAGACAAACAGTTAGCTGGATAGGTCACGCCAAGACCACTCCAAACGAAAATGATCTATGCGATGCACTCTTTCGACGATCAATCCCCGTTGGAGAGAGCAAGCATTCAAGTGCTTTATTTACTGACATGTGTAAGCTGTTCAATAGGGCCTTTCTCGAACCACAGATAGAGAGGGAGAGAGAGAGAGGGGCCAGCATTCAACCATTTGTGCAATATTTGTTTTAATAATCCAAACCTTCGAATAAGTACATAGAACTTTGTCCCTAATCGTTTCGAAACCAGTATGTCTTTAAAATGTGATATTTTGGTCGTAAGAGGGCCCACATAACCACAAACATATGTATGTACTATAAATTGGATTTAGAATTTTGAAGCACTGTTTACTAAACGTTTTATTATATAATCAAGTGAGCACTCATTTCAGACAGATAACCTTCCATCTACCAAAGTCACACTATCTTCGTGATTTTAGCACTAAACATGTCAATCAGCATCTGTGCGCCGTTGCCGTTGACCGACTGGTAGTTGGGTCGTCTGGCCATTCGGGCCAACCAAGCGCTGAGTCCTGGATAACGTTTCGGCTCAATGGGTGCCAGGCCCACCAAGCTGGAGACGGACGACACCACACTAAAATCGGCTATGGTTACGCCGGATCCGCACAGGTACAACTCGGTGCCAATGAAGGCCTCTAGAAAGTCGTAGGCTTCGTATATAGCATCGATCTTGGAGCTAGGAACTTCCGTCTGATTGTGGTAGAACAGTGGAACTGCCATATTCCTAAT
Organism: Drosophila helvetica; assembly: GCA_963969585.1. Classification (NCBI taxonomy): domain Eukaryota; kingdom Metazoa; phylum Arthropoda; class Insecta; order Diptera; family Drosophilidae; genus Drosophila; species Drosophila helvetica. Next base: position 16,104,049 of record OZ018404.1, read on the forward strand.
GCAGTTTTGGAACAACACAGCCGATTCGAAGTGCAGGCGTTGATCCACGATTGCGCGCTTGAGGAAATCCTTGGGGTACAGGGCATCATCCTTGGCATACTTCCGAACCAGATAGGCGCAGATGGCGTGGCTCTCCCAAATAGATTTGCCATCATCCTCCAGCATGGGCACCGTGTGCTGCGGGTTCTTCATCTTGAACTCCTTGGTCTTGTGCTCACCAGCAAGCAGATTAACCAGCTTGAATTCATACTTCAGCTGTAGTGCATCCAGCGTCATTTTGCAGGCCCTCACAGGTGGACTCGGCTCCAGGCCATACAGCACTATTTTTCCCATAATTTCCAACGTGCACAAGCTGCGACTGTCGATTTGCAACTGAACTAAGTGCCTTACCTCTCAGAGCGCTCTCAATCGAACTCAGTGTTTCAATTAATTACATGCGCATATATTTGCTTGGAATGTATAGTATTATTACACAAAACAGAGCTTTTTCGTATAGTTTGCCACAAAATGGAAGCGCCGTGGGAGTGCAGTTCACGTAATCCAGTTTGTAGTATCTTACCCGCTAGATTGTCTTCGCTCCTTATCATATATGTATGTACGTACCTATATATTGATACTCTGACTCGACTACAGTCGAGTACTCTGACTATAAAACAGATATTCGCCACTCAGATTTATATTTTGTGCGCTAGGTCGAATGTGCTATAAATAGAATTAAATTGCCGCGATTTGTACAATCAATACTCTCTCTCTATATCTCTCAGATAATGCTTCTGTATGAGTATGAATGCAATATACCCTTGTACCCTAAGGGTGATGGGTGAAACATTACCATTTGGGAATAGTTTTTGCCAAACATGCTTCGCTCTAGCCGTTCGGTTGGCCCTTATCGCATCGAGAACCATTCGTATAAATCAAATTGTTTGCAATCGATTTCAGAAAACAACTTATATGTATTTACATGCAATATCTTCTAAGTATATAGTCTATGGTAGAGAAGCTCTACCGGTAATTATAAATGTGGCAGCGTAATTGGTTGAGAATTGCTACTAGATCTTTGAAATATTCTCTCTGTTTCCAGTGGGGTCTGATAATAACCTGTTATCTCATTTGAAATTTGGTTTATTGTATTTATTGTGATATAGTATGAGCAGCATATAATTTTTCAGATGGATCAAGATGAGAAGGTGATATTTTTCTGCTTGAGAAAGGACACACATTCCTGGGCACCTTTGCCATTGGACTCGTCGTAGAAGGGGAGCTGTTCCAGCCGCTTGATCCAGGCACTGGTTCTCACATATTTGGCCGAATCGAGTTCCACAAGAGCCACCAGCGAGGTGATTGTTGACACAAGGCTAAAGTCCGCGATGGTCAGCTGATTTCCAGCAATGTACTCCTGGTCCTTCAGGAAGGTCTCCACGAAGTCATAGATATCGACAATGGCCTGCCTCCTCTCTTTGGGGACAACATTCTGATTAAATGCTATTAGGGGCTTCGTGATGCTCCTTAGGCCATCGGCAAAGACCACTCCGCTCTCGAAATGTAGACGCTGATCGACCACGGCCCGCTGCAGCAGATCCTTGGGATACAGACTGTCACTATCGGCGTATTTGGACACCAGATAGGCGATAATTGCATGCGAGTCCCAAATGAAGTGGCCGTCATCCTCCAAGGTGGGCACCGTGTGCTGTGGATTCTTCTTCAAATACTCGGGCGACAGATGTTCGCGACCCACGAAATTGACCTTCACATAATCGTAGGGCAGGTTCAAGGCGGCCAGCGTCAGTTTCACAGCCCGGACTGGGGGACTGAGATCCATTCCGTATAAAGTTAACTTTACCATATTGTCGTCAGGGGGCTTGGTTTGCTAATGATCAACGGACAGCTGGTAGTAAACCATTTTATAGACTGCTATGGAAGGAAAACATCTGAGATGAAGAGAAAGTCGTACTCTTAAGAGTAACTAATTGCGAAAATCGGCTTTATATTTCTGTTATACATACAATAGCTGAGTTCAAAGTGCAAGCAAATACATCCAAACCCATAAAGCAGGGCGCGCCTCACAACAGAAAGAGCGGGCAAGAGCACACGGTCTTAAGAGAATGCCACAGTTAAGAGTACACAAAAAATACATTTGTGGTCTTTAAGAATTTGCACAGTCATCATTGATTGCCGATTTTTGACATGACCATAGAAGAGCCGAACACCGAACAGACCGATAAGGAATTATCAGTTGTTTGTTTGTTCAGTTCTGAAGTAAGTCTGAACAAATATTGAACTCGAGTGAGACTCTCTCCCTTGGAAACACATAAGGTATGGAATTGCATTTCATAAGAAAACTGCTGTTGGGTTTTTAATTACCTTCTGTCGGGAAAGCTGGGCTGAGTGCTTACAGAACTCCACAGCATTCCATTCGACCATCACCGATTCACTCTTCAATATCAGAGAGTCAGAGAGTTCGCTAAGCTACAGCTACAGCTAAGAGCGGATATATTTATTGAGAAAACTCGGCTACAGACGTTTAGACAATTGTAAAGCTTTTGCTCTTAAAAAAGGCCACACACTGCACCAGTCGGTTCCCGTTGCCCTCGGCGTAGTACGGCAGTTCGGCCATGCGCTGCATCCAGGCGGACAGTTTTGGATACTTGCCAGCATCGACTGCCAGGAATATCTCAATGGTGGACAGGATAGCGATGATGTGAAAGTCGGCAATAGTCAGATGCTTCCCAGCGATGTAGTCGCTGCTATTCAGGAATGTCTCCAGAGTGGTGTAAACGTCCTCGAGAGCATCGATCCTGGCCTTGGGGATTTGGGTCTCGTTCAGACGAAATAGCGGAAAGGTAATGGCCCGCAGAGTTCTACCCACAACACTGGAGTCATAGTGCATACGCTGATCCACGATCGCCCGCTGCTGCAGGTCCTTGGGGTAGAGGGAGTCGTCCTTGCCATACTTGGCCACCAGATAGGCATTGATGGCGTGACTGTCGTACAAGTAGAAGCCATCGTCGTCCAGTGTGGGCACGGTGTGCAGGGGGTTCATCTTGAGGAATTCCGGCTTGAGCTGCTCCTTGGCCAGCAGATTGATCACCTTGTACTCGATGGGCAGACCCAAGGCGTTCAGGGTGAGTATCACCGCACGAACCGGGGCGCTGGCATCCATGCCATAGAGTATTAGCTTTCCCATTCTGCCTCGAAGTGATCGGATCGAATGGGTTGCACTTTCTACTTATTCTCGTTTGTTGACTGACTGACTGACTGACAGTTTTGAGCGGGGAGAGAGCTTCGATGAGTAGATACTGTACTGCAAAGCTTTGTGCACTGAGGAAAGTGGTTCTCTGGTGCTCTTTGGAGTGCTCGAACTAGGGGCTTGGTTTGACTCTTACTGCGTCGTGCTCTTGGTGCGGTATTGGGTTCTGGTTCACCCGATGTTCGCCCTAGGGCACGATGGTGAAGTTCTTGGACCTCATGAGCTGAATGTACTGGGTGGCTCCATTGCCGTTCGCCTCCTCATAGTAGGGCAGCTCCTTGAGGCGCTCCAGCCAGGCTGCTATCTTGGGATACTTCACCGGATCGAGCTCCAAGTAGACGCCGATCGAGCTGATGGTGGACACAATGCTGAAGTCGGCAATAGTCAGGTGATCACCGGCAACAAAGTCGTGGTCCAGAAACGCTTCCAAGAAGTCGTACACCTCGTTGATGTGGTCCACATTGGCCTGAGGCAGGGTGGCGCTGCCAAAGAAGAGCACCGGCCTGGTGAGGCGACGCAGGGCAGCCTCGAAGATGACCCCCGACTCGAAGTGCATTCGTTGATCGACCACAGCCCGCTGCAGCAGATCCTTGGGGTAGAGTTCGTCGGTCTCCGCGTACTTTCCCACCAGGTAGGCCATGATGGCATGCGAGTCCCATATGTAGTCATCATCGTCCTGCAGCATGGGCACCGTGTGCTGGGGATTCTTCTTCACGTAGTCCTCGGCGAAGTGCTCCTTAGTAAGTAGATTCACGTAAACGTACTCGAAGGGCAGCTCCAAGGCCTTCAGGGTGAGCAGGCAAGCCCGGGTGGGTGGACTGGCGTCCAAGCCGTACAGCGAAATCTTACCCATGGTTTAACTTCCGATAACTGAATGGCAGTTCCCGTCCAAAAACGCGCTTATATACTGCCCCAGAGCGTGGGAACTGTCAACCAGCCGATGACTATTTAATGGGTTCGGCCCAGTGGCCACCCTCTCCACCACCAGCTTTTCAGTTGCCAGTCAGTTGGCATGGAAAAGTTATTGTCAACAAATTCGATTTCTTCTTTAATTAGCTGCGATGAAAAATGCATGAACATACGATGACTGGTATGGGAATACACCACATGACCCAAACAGGTCGTACACGTGCCGATTATCCTCTCCATAGTGGGTAAACTCGGATAAGCGCCTCTTCTGCCTGCGAAATCAAAAAAAAACTATCCGTTATCCGATAACAGTTGGATTAAAGCAAGACAACACTTATCAAATAGACAGAGATTTCTTTAAAATGTTTATACCATTTGGGTACATAGATTAGCAATCTATTACTCGAATGAAAGACACAAAGTGCCGCATAGTTGTTTTGTTTTCAGAGCTTCTCTTAACTTAAGAGTGATTCGATGTGCTCTGATGATTTAGCAGTTATTCCCAAAGAGAAACATAAAGCTTCACTGTTATTTACTGCACTGAGCTTGCGTATGTGCAATATTTTATGAATATTTAATGTCAATGTCATGGTGAAATTATTATATATATTATATATTATAGTAATAGTATAGTATTATTATATATATTATATATTATAGTAATTTCAGCATGGCCTAGGAGAGCGAGCTAGCCAAGACTGAGCTTTTACTCTTTACTCTTACACTCTATGGCTGGGATCAACAGCAGAGTGCTTCAAACATATAATTATACGGTACTCGAAGAGTAAAGGGGTATACTAGATTTGTTTTGAAATTGTTATAATTGCTAAATGGTGCCAGGTACAAAGACTGAATATAAACAAACAACTCTTTATATATTTAATTTTCTTCAATGCATTTAAATTATTCACATACGAGTAGCTATTACTAAAATCTTTAGTTGTTTAGCAGCATCTCAAACAATTGTGAAATTCTTGCTCTTGAGGAAGTCTGTGAACTGAACAACCCTCGATCCATTGGCCTCCTCGTAGTAGGGCAGCTTTTTGATACGCTGAACCCAGCCTGCCAGATTGGGGAATTTGCTGGCATCCACTTCGAGGAAAATCAGCATGCCCGACAGGATAGCGATGACGCTGAAGTCGGCAATCGTCAGGTTATTTCCAGCCAAGTAATCGCTGCTCTTCAGGAACATGTTCAAAGTCTCGTAGACACCCGAAAGAGCATCGATTTTTGCCTGGGCGATTTCGGTTTGGTTTTCCCTCATCAGGGGAAAAGTGATTGCCCTGGCGGTGCTGGCAAAAACACTGGAATCGTAGTGCATACGCTGATCCACGATCGCCCGCTGCTGCAGGTCCTTGGGGTAGAGAGAGTCCTTGCCGTCCTTGCCATACTTGGCCACCAGATAGGCATTGATGGCGTGACTGTCGTACAAGTAGAAGCCATCGTCGTCCAGTGTGGGCACGGTGTGCAGGGGGTTCATCTTGAGGAATTCCGGCTTGAGATGCTCACCGCCAAACAGATTGACCACCTTGTACTCGAAGGGCAGACCCAAGGCGTTCAGGGTGAGGAGCACAGAGCGCACTGGCGGACTTCCATCGATGCCGTAAAGAGTAATTTTTCCCATATTGTTGCTTGGCGTTGACTAAGAGACAAGACTGTTGTTCGATCGTCCAACACTGTGCCATTTATATAGTCTCCGAAGAGACGCGACGCTATGTGTGAAGAGAGCTTTGCAATGCTGTGCTGACTCTGCACTTTATAAGGGAGTGGTGGAGTGTGAGTATGCTCTTCGATGTTGAAATTCGCTCTCTGATGATGACACATTGTGAGTAAAAGCTTTCTAAGAGCATTTCTGTGATTTTTTTTTGCGGGGCTCAATTAATGGAAAGGCCGAGAACATCAACACAATCAGGTTTTGTTTGAATGTTTACACATATTTATTTGTGTGGATTGATTAATTTGCACTGATATATGTAAATGCCGGCTGGCAACCGTAAAATCGTATCAGTACATAATTTAAAAGACATTTATTTTAAATGTACATATGTACCATCCAAGAACAGCTGTTACAAAATGGTCAAAGATCCCTTGAGCAGGCCAATGTACTTATTCACGCCCCGTAAGTTATCCTCCGTATAGTTGGGCAGCTCAGAGATGCGTTCCAGCCAAGCCGTGATCTTGGGATACCGCACCGGGTCCAGGTCGAGGACTGCGGCCAGCGAGGTAGTCGTAGCCGCACAGCAGAGGTCCGCTACGGTTAGGGTATCCCCAGTGAGGTAGGGACTGTCGCTGAGGAATGTCTCCAGATGTCCATAGGCTTCCCTGACATTGTCCACCTTCTCTTTGGGCACCAACGTCACTTTGTGGATAAAGTAGGGAATGCTGATATTGCGCAGGGCCATGAACAAGATGCTTGCATCGAAGTACAGACGTTGATTGACCTGGGCCCGCCTCACCAGCTCCTTGGGATAGAGCTCGTCCGTCTTGGCGTACTTGTCCACCAAGTAGCAAACGATGGCGTGCGAGTCCCAGATGAGTGCTCCGCCATCGTCCAGTAGCGGCACTGTGTGCTGGGGATTCTTCTGCAGAAACTCTGCGGAATGATGCTCCCTTGCCAGCAGATCCACTTCCTTATACTCGTAGGCCAAGCCCAAGGCTCGCAGGGTCAGCAAACAGGCCCGCACCGGCGGACTAATGTCCATTCCATAGAGCACAATATTCGACATGATCGGTCCGGGCAGGCGAGAAGTCAAGAGCCGAATGCTACTGAAACTAGTCCGATGCCGCCTCAAAACTTATGTATGTGGCTTCAGGGGGAACAAAAACAGCTTTGCAGCCGACTGGAAAAGCCCCATAAATTATTTTAAATTAACAATAAATGAACAGATGGCTTCGGTTGGACTTTATTTCTGTGTGCTCATCAAAGGTATTTGCTTATTTAGGCACCCAGCTTGGTCCACTGGCTGCGGAGGAAGTCGCAGTAGCTCTTCGCTGGGGCTGTGTTGATCTGCTCAAAGTAGGCCACCTTGCTGAGACGCTCCACCCAGGCGGTCACCTTGGGATACTGCGCGGGATCGATATCCACGACTGCCGGCAGAGAGGTCACTGTGGGTCCACAGCAAAGGTCGGCGAGAGTCAGCGTGTCGCCCACGAGGTAGTTGTTGCTGCTCAGGAAGGTTTCCAACATCTTCAGACCACCGTGGATGGCGTCGATCTTCTCCTGTGGCACCTCCTTCACTCCGCTCACCCAGAAGGGCCGGCTCACGTTGGCCAGGGAGGGAAAGAGGACGCTGGCATCGAAGAACAGACGTTGGTTGATGGCGGCCCGCTTGGCCAGGTCCTTTGGATACAGCTCATCAGACTTTCCATACTTGTCCACGAGATAGCTGACTATAGCATGGGAGTCCCACATGACGGTTCCGTTGTCCTCTAGCACTGGCACCGTGTGCTGTGGGTTCTTCTTCAGGAAATCCACGCTGAGATGTTCCCCGCTCTGCAGGTTCAGCACCTTGTACTCGTACGGCAGTTCCAGTGCCTTCAGTGTCAGCTGGACAGCCCGAACACATGGGCTCATGTCAATACCATATAGAACTATTTTACTCGACATTGTGCAGCAGGTGACCACCGGATCGGACGTTTGAATTACAAGTGAATGATCTTGCGTTCACTCTCCATTCTGTACCGTAATTCTATCTACTGAAAGCTCTGATCAGAGCGAAAGAGAGCTCGCAACACGCAGACACCGACAGCGGCAAAAATAAATAAAGTTCTCTCTTTCTCCCTCTTTACCAAGCCCCCCAGCAAACTAATTTCGTCAGAATTATGAATTTTTTCCAAGTTTGTCAACATACGAGTATATGTGTAAATATGTATTTACATATGTAATGTATGGGTTCCCTGGTCCAGCTGATCTAAAGCTCAACTTATATACCTATAAATAAAAGCTAATTTTTTTATGGCGCCATAATACTGCAAAATATTCTCATTTATTTATTCTGTAATTTTGTGCATCTTCGCAGTCCACCAACGTTGCCAGTCCCTTTTGACTCCAGATCGGAACCGTCCTCATCCTTGAAAAGACGCGACTGTCAGCGCATCACTTTGGGGTCCTCATCCTCAGCGGACTTGCTGCTTGGGTCTGAAATCTGTCCAACAATGCCGCTCTGACAGTCAGCCTAAGAACCAAAGAGTCTGAGAGTCTTGAAAACGTAGAGCAGCTTTCCACTAGCTGATCCTCCTGGGCCACGACAGATGAAAATGTTGCGTTTGATGTCTGTTTTTTGTCGAATTGTATGAATTTGAGGGTAACGAAAATTGAAGACTGAAAATTTTGTGACTTTGTGATTTTGTTCAGTGAGCCGACTTGTTCTGCTGCTTGCGTCTAAACTCAGCCCAAGCATGTCGATCGTCTAGCACATCGGACATATTCCGATATTTCAGATGTGGCGGAAGGGGCTGAATCGAATAGCCCTTCATCATCTGTATTCTCCAATAGCTTCTGATCATACCGCGCGGCGGGCGTTTCGGCTTTCCCGTAGACTCAGCTCTGACGGTCAGTTTAGAGAGGGGTGAATGGGTGAGGTTATTGGAAATTTGGAGGAGCTTTCCAAAAGCTGATCCTCCCATTCCCCGACAGACAGACATTATGCGTTTTACGTCTGTTTTTTTAGCGAAATATGTAGGAACTTTTGAATTTGGGGGGAACTGACCGAACTGATACTTTTGTTATTTTTGTCAAGATTCCGATTTCAGTGAGGCGAAGGGATTTGCATGGCCTACTATGAACAATTTTTTAAAAATACTTGTAGCAGTGTGCTATCACAGGAGTCTGGATACAAAATTTAGCTGCTCTCTGAGATTTACACCCTCATCGGGACGCACGGACAGACGGTGAGACAGACATGAGACAGACTATATTCAGTTTCCAACGAGGATCTTATAGAGTCGAACACCACAGTTTTCGTTTTGTTTTAAAGAGTAGTTTAAAGGGCATGAGAAACAAATAAACATCTCAGGACAGTCGGAAAGCTTAAAAAGCTTGACATGCCGAAGCTTTGACCGTTAGAAGCATATTTAAGCTTGTTAAAGCTTGTAAGCTCAGCGACCTTAAATATATGTTAGTATGTATGCACATTTTACATACAGTGCATGTACATATGTATAAAAAAGGAAGGATTGTTTTAGTGGTAACATTGTCTCGATGAGAAGTGGAGCTCAATCAATCAGACAGAAGTATTTCTATACTAGAAGAACGTACATATATTCGATTTGTGGTGATAGTGAATGTGTGCAACACCCAGAAGGAAGCGTTTCCAACCCCATAAAGTATATATATTCGTGGTTAGATATAACTATATCTGTCTGTTCTTTCGTCTGTCCGTCTCGATGAGAGCCTAGATCTCAAAGAATATAAGAGCAAGAGCAACCAAATTTTGTATCCGTTACAAGTATATTTCAAAAATAGTTACTAGTAGTTGGCCATTGAAATTCTTTATATGTACATCACTGAAATCATAAAAAAACATCACACACATCATACACATTATGTCCATCTGTCGTGGCATGAGAGGATCAGCTATCGGAAAGCTCCTCCAAATTTCCAAGACCCTCACCCAATCACCCCCCTCTACACTGACTGTCAGAGCCAAGTCTACGGGAATGCCGGAACGACCGCCGCGAGCCATTATCAGAAGCTATTGGAAAATACAGCTGATGAAGGGTTATTCGATCCAGCCGCTTCCGCCCAATCTGAAACATCGAACTATGTCGGATGTGATGGATAGTCGATATCGTTGGACAGATTTCAGACGCAAGCAGGAGTCCGCTGACAGACAAAAATCACAAAATTAACTGTTTGGTGATGGGTCTCATGGGTTCCTCTCAAATTCACAAGTTCACTCATAACTCGATCTGTCGTGGCCTAGGAGGATCGGCTATCCAAATTTTCAAGACCCTCATCTATGCACCGCTCTTTAGGCTGACTGTCAGAGCTCAGTCTACGGGAATGCCGACACGCCAGGCCGTTCGATTATTCGATTCACCCCCCTTCTGCCTCATCTGAAAAGTGTCGAACTATGTCCGATGTGCTAGATAATCGACATTGTTGGACACATTTCAGACGCAAGCAGCAGAACAAGTCGGCGAAGGCTGTGGGGTCCAAGATGACGACAGTTCTGATCTGGAGCCATAAGTTGGGGCATGGATGGTGGACTGTGAAAATGCACAAAATTACAGAATAAATGAGAATATTATGTCACTGCTCCATTAAAAAATAAACGCTGTTTTAATTGGTTTATAAATATATGTATAATGGTGCAAAAATGTAAATAGATATTCACATATATGTATTTAGGATCTCTTAAATTTGATTGCATTGATTTTTGCAACTCTGAAATGCTGATAAATGCAGCTATGACTCGGACCCAAGCACTTTAAAGCTTCAGCTTACCGTCTGGAAATTATTAAGCTTTCAAAATACAAATTTCATAATCATTTTTGAGGTATATTTTTCCAAAATGTTGACTTTGAAAACTTAAGAAAAGTAGAAAACCCTGATATCTTGGGCTTTAATATTTTTCTTTATTAGGCGTCGTTCGTAGAAAGATATGGTTAAGTACATACTCAATTTAGGTAAAAAAAAACTACTACACCTTATAAAAGAAACATTAAAAATTGTTTTAAATTAAAGCTAAGTGAGCCCTTAAAAAAATTGCATTACACAAGGCCCCAAATCGGTTTGGCTTACAGCTGTGTTGCATAATGTACTATAAGAAAGGCGAACAAACGGTATCTATACGATACAAATATTTGCAAGATATAAGATCTGACTTCTGAGATTCATTCAGCTCCATCGCTTTATATTTAGTTTACAATATATTTAGTTTCCACAACAGTGTGATTTCCAAACACTTTTATTTGATCTGCGATCCACTGTATCCACCATAGAATATATCGTTATGCATAATATACCCTCGTACCTGACGAGGTGTACGTGGGGCGTATCACTGGGGTAGACTGTGTCCATTATGGGCCCATAAATCATGTGGAAAGGTGGGCAAATATTGTGGTAGCCGTGGAGTGGGCTCGGGATGGGGATGGGTGGCAGGCAGTAGTCGTAGTCCGACTTATCTGTGGCATTAATAAACAATCAGGCAAAACTTAAACTTGCAGCATTATGACGTCTTTGTGATAAATATGAAATTCCGTTTTTTTGGGTGGTATCTAATCTTATCTAATCTGAAGTCTAAAATCAGTTTAATCACTGGCTGGGGCCGTGGGCCGTGCCCTGATTCCGTCCGTGGTTCGTGGCTCAGTGTCTGTTCAGAATCTCAATCTGCCGAGCAAGCAGCCCCAACTTCTTCCAAATGGTTCATCTGGTCCTCTACGGCACGGAGACAAGTCCACCGGTGCGGGCTGTCCTCCTGACTCTGCGCTCGCTGCAGCTGGAGCACGAGTTCCGGCGACTGGACATGCAGGCCGGAGAGCACTTGGAGCCGGAATTGCTGCGCAAGAATCCACAGCACACGGTGCCCATGCTGGAGGATGGCGAAGCCTGCATCTGGGACTCGCACGCCATCATCGGCTATCTCGTGAACAAGTATGCCCAGGATGAAGCCCTCTACCCCAAGGAACCGCTCCGGCGGGCAGTGGTGGATCAGCGCCTGCACTTCGAGACCGGTGTGCTCTTCCACGGCTGCTTCAAGCCGCTGCAGCGGGCCCTCTTCAAGGGGAATGATGTCGCCGAAGTTCCCAAGGACCGGATAGCCGATCTCCACGAGGCCTACGCCCTTCTGGAGCAGTTTCTCGGCGAGAATCCTTATTTGGCCGGCGGCCAATTGACAATCGCCGACTTCAGTGTGGTGGCCACTGTGAGCACTCTGCACCTGAGCTATTGCCCCGTGGAAGGCGCCAAGTACCCCAAGCTGTCCGCCTGGCTGGCCCGCCTCTCCGCCCTGCCCCACTACGAAGAGGACAACCTGCGTGGCGCCCGCCTGCTCGCGGAACGGGTCCGTGCCAAGCTGCCCAAGCAGTTCGACAAGCTCTGGCAGAAGGCCTTTGAGGACATCAAGAGCGGAGCCGGCAAGCAGTGAGCGCACTCGCTGTGGTCCTCGGAAGTGGCTCCTTTTTTGTTGTTGTTGATATACCTATACCTATACCTGTACAAGATTCCGAATAAAGTTCGCCTATCCTCTTGACTGCCTCCCCTGGCCAGTGCCCACTGCCCACTGCCCATCGCCCCTTGTCAAATGCACTTCCAATGGCAACACAGTCCAAAAACTTTCAAACTTTTTTGCGCTCATTAAAATTATAAAATTTTCCCCCTACAAAGCGACACAAAATACATAGAAGACGGGAGTGTGGCGGGCATGGCATGGCATGGGTGGCGTGGGGGTGGCGTTGGGGGTACGAATGAAAAGCGCAAAGTTTTTCCTGCCCTGCTGTGCCGTGCCGTGTGCCGTGTCGTGCATGCTGAAGTTGTTAAATCATAATTAATTTATGACGGCGCCATCCGCCGAGTGCGCTTCCCCCTCCGCACCCACCGCACCCTCCGCACCCTCGTTGCGCCTCTTATCTACATTCCCCGCTCGCACCCTCTGGCCACTCCATAGGCTGCTCCGTCGTTTAAAATACTCTTAAAAAGCAGCCCAGCCCCCGTCCACCTGCCTGGTGTAAGAAGTCCGATTTCCAACCCCCCCAGGATGTGAGCGGGCTAGCGATGCCAGCGATGGAGTGTCTTCGCCCACTCACGAGACTCACGGATTGCTGTACTGGAGACTGGAGAAGTACTCGTGAACGGATCGTATTTTATAGATGTGGGTCTAAGCGTTACCGATCTTATAGTAGATACCTGCAATGCGATTTACTTCATTGTAGTTCGAATTTTCTATTTGGACTGATTCAAGTCTGAAAATGTGTCGAATCGGAACACTAGAACTAAGCTAAGGTGGCCCCTCCTAACCGATAATCTAGGACATATGGAGCCTTTAAAGATGCGCTATCATCAGTCATAGCTTACGAATATAATATAATATGTATAAAGATACGTACTACGATCGTTCGTGACATATCGTGACATCTCTAGGACTTCCGGAGTACCTGCTGCGATGGTCCTTTTGCCGCCTGTTTTTATGCGCCTCATTGCAGCTACGACGTCGCCGAGGATGGTGGCAGGAAACTAATTGGTTTAATTTCAACTTTTACTTTAGACCGACCTGCCTTTACCCCTGTTCCCCCTGTCCCCCCTGTCCGTATCCTTCCGTGACAATCCTGCCCTCGCCGTCTCGCCTTGTCCCTGCCATTCGAGAAGTTTGCTTTGCTTTGCTTTACGCTTCGCCCCGCCCCGCCACATCACTTTCGGGGCGGGAAGCTTTTTCTATTTACTTCCTACGATTTTACTGCCTTTTTTTGTGGGCTTGTATCCTTGCCGCCCGCCTCCATCCCGCTCCGAATCTGGCCAGAAGGAAAACATTCCGAATTCCACAACTGGACCTCTCCTCAATAGAATTTCTGCGACTTCAACTTCAATAGTAATTCACAATACTGCCATAATTTTCACAACTTTAACTGCAGGCCGGATTATACGAGAAATACGCAGTCTTGGCTCGGATTTGTTTGAAACACCACAAGTTCTTTTGAAGAAAAAGTTACCCTGCTTAAGTAGAAAATAACTCTACGTCTCAGTTCCTCAATCCGGAATACGAACTGTAGAAGCGTAGCCATATTTTGGGTACTGTTCGCCGTATCCTCTTCTCTACTTTTGGCTTCATTCCATCCAAAATAACAAAGCTACGATTTTAAAATGGTTGTTCTTTAGAGCCCATTCAATTCTTAGGTGAATAAAAGTATAGTATTATTTCTACATATTTTAAATATTTTTTTAGAATTTATTTTTTAAAGATGCCACTTCATTAATATTTTTTTTGAGCTTTTTTAGATTTGGAATTATTTTCAATCTTGTAATTTAATTTTTTTTAAATAGTTTCTATATATACAGTATATATGGTACTCCCTTGTGGAGAATGTCCTCATAGATGCTTTTGGGAAGCGATTTGTGTAAACTTGCAATATTATATTAAGACAGAGCACTCAGGATACCAGAATCTTAATTTGTAACCTTTCACCTGATAACGAGCAGTGTATCCAGGGCCGTCGAGGGGATTTTCGGGCCCGGGAGGCAATCAAATAACGGGCCCCTATTTATGTATGATTAAAAAGAAGAATCCTCATATCACTTCTATAATAGTACTGGTAATAGAGATGGGTCTCAATTATATTTTATTCATATGAGACGAAGTATCATTGAATCATGTTATGTACAATTTTCTATAGCCGATATTTGATGCTCCTGAGAATCGGATACTTCTCGCCCGCACACTGACCACGAAAGTCATCCAGCGACACATCGTGCAAGGCCACTCCACCAAGACCCTGAGCCTGGGCGAAGCCGGCCTTAATGGCCGCCGTTGTGGGGTCCTCGTAGCCCACCCACAAGCCATTCTCCCCAAACTCATCTGCCGAGCGGTAGGCGTAGATGCCGAACCGCTTCGTTGGATCCCCCACCTTTCGCAGGTGGGGCGCCTCCTTGTCCTGGGGCTGGGGCTGCTGCTGCAGCAGCTCACAGATTTCTGGCCAACTGAGTAGTCCGGGAATGCGGGTTTGCTTGCCAGCCGGAGCCGCTCCGTCCGCCGCCGGTATGGGCGGATAGCCAGTGATGCCGGAGTTAGTTGTCATGTTCCAGGAGCGGCCGTAGCTGGTGACCCCAATGTGCAGCTGGTCCGCCCTCGATCCGGATGTCTCGTTTAGCCAGTACTGGACCTGGTGCTGCACATTGTGGGTGGGATCGCGATCGTACATGGCATACAGAGGGGCGGGCAGATCGCCGACCTTGGGATCTCGTGCCGGTGTGTGGAAGTCATAGGTGCCCAGGTTGACAAAGTCCACGTGGTCGATCACCGCAGGAACGTCGATGAAAACTGTGAAGGGAGTCAACAGAAATTAAAGTGGAAGTGGGCGTGGGGTCTGCTGTCAGTACTCACGCTCTGCATCGACGTGGGGCAACATGCTGAGGGTTAAGAGTTTGCCACTCGGTTGCAAGTCCGTTCGCAGCTCCCTGACAAGAGCGGCGAACTGCTCCTTGTGCTCCTGCGCCCTGCTGTCCACCGAAGCCGAGCTGAACCATCCCCGGACCGCACTCCATGCCCGCTTCAGCACCCCCTGCTGCAGCTTGGGCCGGTTCGCGGGGAACTGCCAGGCCAGGTCCAGGCCGTCGAAGCCATAACTGCTCAGCTCCGCCACCACGCTCGCCCTGAAGCTGCTCCGATGCTCCGGCTGCTCCAGCAAGCTCAAGTACTTACTGCTGTCTGCCACGCCCTCGGCGTTTAGATCTCGATTCCCGCCCACCGAGAGGAGGAACCGAACGTGGCGATACTTTTGGCGCAGACCAGTTATTTGACGGTAATGCTGGCGATTGTAGCTCAGCTCTGGATCGAGACTCTTGATCTTGTAGCTCTCCGGATCGATGCCCGCATAGCCGTAGACCAGAAAGTTGCAAAAATTGAGTGCAGGCTCCAGTTCAGCGAGCGACAATTGTGCTGGACCTGCCAGAGAGAGAGAGAGAGAAACAGATAACCTTTGATCTGTTTTGGCACACAAAGATTACGAGACCCCATTACTCACCCTCACGCAAGAAACTTGCCGCATCGTAGAAGCAAACCAGCTTCCCCACCTCCGCCAAGCTGTCGTGTAACAGGCACAGGAGGGAGCCGACAAGCAGCACTCTGTGGAAGACACGATGGGGCAACATAATGTTCCAAGCCACTGTCCGGTCTAGCATGAAGATCTATTGCGAACTGATCGGGGACTAGGGTTTGTTTTGATGATCCCCGGCCACAGCTGGACAACTTAGACAAAAACAGACAACAGACGGGGCTGATAACAGGCTGGGCGGTGTTCTGGATTTTGATTTCTGCTGAGAATTGCTTTTACTAAATTGTTGTTAATTAAATTATGGTTTTTATTAAATCCCAGTTACTAGTTACAAATTACAACCAAGCACTTAGCAGGTAATATTCCCATCGAGATAACATTTGCTTCCAAAATCTTTAAATATTTGCAAACATTTTCTACGTCCGTTGAATGAATGAAAATGTACAAAAACGGTCTGAAAGAAGGTTTTCATTTATGATTTTTCAATCAGTAAAATCCATCTTGCTTAATACTAGTTCTCAGACATCGGATTTTGTATGCAGACTACTTTGATATTACACTGAAACTAATTCAATTCCTTTTAAGTCCGTAGCCTAATAGTGAAGGACCAACAAAATATCATTGAAAATGATTTTATTTACCATAAAGGTGGATCTACATACATATGTATGCACGTATACTTAATATCCGCTGAAACCAATTTTCAAAGCATTTTTCCACACCTCTGAGACGAGTGTTTTGAGGGCAAACGTAAAATTATGATCATGCAATTTTTAATGTAATTTGTCCTCTTTGATCTCAAAACATGCCTCTGTCTCATGGTATGTCAAATGAGAATATTCGTTGATATAAAACGCAACCGTTGAAAAAAGATTTCTAAGAATGATTTGGTCAAAAAATGCAAAACTTTTAAATGGAATTAGACCTGCTCATACTAAAAATGGCCACGGCTATGGACTTAAAATGGCAGCCCGCATACTCGAAGGCTATTCGAAGTGTTAGTGCGATAACAGCGCGCCTTTTAGTGCATACTTTCAGGCGGCACATGCAGAGGGGTGTTTATCATAGAGTAATGTGTAGGCCATGAGCCATTATGAATAACAATGTTTATACCACGCCTTCCTGGCCTCTATCAGAAGAGGGGAGTAGATGTGTCCCTTCCATGGCTCCACGCCAAGCCAATGCCCTGGTCACAGCACAAGCACAAGTCTAGCAATTCACCGGGCGCAATAATGTTCGTTCGAGCTCGTAACGCTTAAATACATTAAAGCCCTCAACTACAGCAACAACATGAGGATTTGTCACTCCGCATGACCTGGCCGGAGCCACACAACACCACCCAGGGGTCAGCACTCCGACACAGATGAGTGAGTGTTCATGGCCAGTGCCTCCACCCCCACCGCTTCGCAGTTGATTAGCCATCTTCCTCATGGCGTGGCATAAATAAGCCCTAACAGAACCCGCTGCTAGCAGTTGGCTGGCACAGGTGTGCACTCTATGGTCAGCTAATACTTGGGTGTGGGAAAAGTTGTGCTGGGACAACTAGAGCTCAGTTGTGGCTAGGAAAAGGCTAACTCTTTGGGAGCCAGCTGGACGCTTTCCTAATAGATTTAGCACAGGGGAAACGAGACCAACCCCGAATCCATCCGAGCCCTCAAATATTTTGGGGCTCTTCCAATGTTTTTATTTTATTTGCTTGACATTTGGGAACACGACACGCATAAATAGGCAGAATCGTGGCTTAAATGTAACCTTTGCATACCGGAGATGGACTGGCCATTCAATTATGCCATAAAACCAAATGGTAACAGCCGCTGAAAGCTACTCTACACTACCACTAAGTACACAAGTCGTTGTTGGATGAATGATGTGGGAAGAATAATGCATAAAGCTGAAAATCAACTTCAAGAATGAAAAACTACGCTTAAGCAAATAGCCAATAGAGAGCACAGTGTCCCTCCACACTTTCCGTATAAATGAGCCCCGAAAAGAGAGCGCGTTGCGGTTACACCCACCGCGTTTTCCTTCAATTATATTTAAAAGCATCTATCAAAGAACAAGAGCAACTGTGTCAACATATGTACATATGTTCTCCTCTGTCGCATGCTATCTTTTGTGTGGCAGATACTCGTTCACAGATACAAATTCAGTACGTACTACGTACTGCAAGCGCAGCTCTTTCTCTGAGACATTTGGCTGTTCAAATTCGCTTCTGGGATGCCCTCGAAATGTGGGCCTCTTTAGCTCAGTGGCAGAGCACTGGTCTTGTAAACCAGGGGTCGTGAGTTCAATCCTCACAGGAGGCATTTCCGAAGATTCGCTCGCGCTTACACCACGATTTAAATGTATCTGATGGAATGATGATGATGGGATTTGAGCGAGTCCGAGTCCTCTTTTGCATTTGTTTTACTAATGGAAAGCAAGGGTACTTCCCGAAAGCAATATCTGTGAATGTGAGAGGATTAGTTGCTATTGGATTCATAGATACTTCGATGGGCAATCAGACATGGCGAAGAAGAGTGCCTTTGGAGATCGTCAAAGGTATTGCAAGCTAGTTCTATGATATTCGCCTTGCCCCTCGGTTTAAGGATCCTTTGTTATGCCATGAAAATCTTCGCTTTTTCCTGGAATCCCCTTCCTTCTATCTGCCTCTTTATTACCTCAAACTCATTCGGATCGAGTGGTGCACCTGTCTCACTAGTCGAAGGACTTTCAAGCGTTCCAAATATGCCATCAAGTTCCGCTTTCATTCGTGCTTAATTAATACCCAAATTCTATTTAGCGATATTCAAAAAGGCTCCATGGACACGTACATCTCTGGAGAGCAGAATCATAATCCATAATCCATCCTCGCCTACCTCCCTAGTCGCCATTGTTCTGTTTTCAAGTGCATATAAATGGGACTTTGGCTAACGCTCTGCGATTCTCTTTCAGGGGTTCCGTTGACCTGAAATTGTAAAAAATTGAAATTAAAATTTTATTATATTATATTCTTACGATTATTTTAAGAAATCGACTTTAAAAATAGCTCATCAAATGCAAAAGATACGCTCCTTAAAAGGGAGCGCTGCAGGGAGTACCTCAACGTATTTTTTAAAATCTTATTTTGCTTTTATCTCAAAACTTAAATTTTTATTCGTATAAATTTTTAAATATAGTTCTACAAAAACAAAAAAACCACATAAAAGCCCGTGTGAACGAGGACTTACGCTTATGCCTGAGGCTGCCCCAGAAATTCTTGAATACCTGAATATCCTCTTGACGGGGTGATTAACTTTGCCGAGTGACATGTGGCAGCTGCCCCCGGTCGTGTCGCACCCGCCGCACCGCACCACACCGCAACGTAATTAAATTGTTAGCGCACACGTGTCCAGTCCACCATGCGTACGTCCACACAAGGATACAGATACAGATGCAAACCCGTGCACGTGGATACTCACATGCAGCTGTGTGGGCTTCGTTTAACCGTAATGCTTTCTACGCTCACAAGTATGGCTGAAAGCATACGGCGCTCTCCCCCCAAACCTCCACCAGACACACACACACAAACGGGCTCTACGGTAATCCAGTGTGAGTGAAAGTCGGATGAGAGAGTTAAATCCTTTCTGTGTGCCATTCGCTCACATATTTTCTGGCCCGCACCCACTGGCCGTCCTCACCAGGACTCAACGATACCACTCGAAATGCATTCTGCAAGGAGCCCTTGCTCAAAACAAGTTGCACAATTAATAACTTTTGAATTATAGACGGTATCTACTTGATTTTTCTTTTATAATAATCCGCAAGGCTCCACAATTTTTTAGATGTTAAATTTAATAAGTTATTTAGTTATAAATTAATTTAAAAATTCGCCAAACTCAATTATATAATTTTTTTCTCAAAATGTACGACTTTTATGAGAATTATTGAAAATAAAAACTCTAAATTATTTAATATATTGTCAAATAATTCTTCTAATAGTACAAAAAACATAAAAATATACTCTTAATAATATTAGTATGTATTTGATGTTTAAATGCAAACTTTCTTTCTGAGAAATAGTGTAACATCGGTAAGCAGAGATAGTATATCCCATAGATAGAGTAGCATAGAAACACACATACATAAATCGGCTAGAATACCCGAACCTTCGGCTTTGTGGCTGTGTCTTCCCTTCTGTTGAATCATTCCCTTAATTGCCAACAATGTGAGCCAACACTTACACGGACGGACGGGAACTTCTGCGGGAAAAGTTAATTCGACCGCAGACACGTTCATTTACGAGTACCTGCTGCGGAGGCACACACACACCCACACACACACACACATGTACATGTATAGTACATATAGTACTCGTACCACCGCACTTGCACAGACAGCATTGAACCAGTTCAATTTGGGCTCTGAGAGTCCTTCCAGGAGTTTTGAAAGTTTAACTAACTAAACTTTCGTGAAAAGTTTATGTTTATTTTTGAAAGGGGCAAACCCCAGTTTAAGCTTCCGTTTTACAGAGCTTCAGGGGCTTGGGGCTTGGTTGCTCTCTCTTTGAAAGGAATTAAAATTCTCGTATTTAAGTGATATAGGTATATACGTAGGTACTATAGGTACATATATGATGCGTAATCGGACATATATGTATGTACGTATATTCATACAGTCATATTCATACGTATATTCATTCATTTCTTTGAGAAAGGGACTGTTCAGTCAATTTCTCGCTATGATTTCCAAATCTAAAATTATTTTATATGTTTATACATACGAGAGTCATTGCAGGTATCTGCACTTTTCACTTTGAGTCATAATCATGTTTGAATTCGAGCGCATGACAATTGTCCATAGCACCAGTCAGCAATTTCGGATGAGCGGGATATTCTCGAATGCGACACATTTGGGTTCAGCGTTTCCCAGCTTTTCAAGAATCCTTCAACCATCTAAGAGCTGGAGCGTACATTTGCGAAAACGGGAGCACCTAAAAACGAAAACGGAACGCTTTGGTTGGTGAAAGCCGGAGCCAACTGTAAAGGTAGGAAATTTTCAATAAAATAGGAACAAACATCTCCATTACTCTGTTCCCATTACTTGTTGGACAGTGTATCAAATGGATCGGTATGCAGTCGAACTTCTCTAAAACGAAACTAAAGGGGACAAACAAAAATTCGTTATAGGGAGATCGACAGCGTATGAGCATTCGAATTACGGAAGTAGAAAAATTCGTAATAGAGAAATATTCGGAGTGCAAAACGTACAGAAAATTTAAGGAAAATGTAGTGTTCTGAAAATAAATTCGTTATATAGAAAACTTCGTTATAGGAAAGTTCGTTATAGCAAAGTTCGACTGCATATATGTACATATATGTGAAAAATATTCAACAGATCAATCAATATGCGCCAGAGAATATTAAACTATACGTATAACCCGAATCAAATCAAGACGCAGTGAAGCTATCAGCAATGGCCTCAGCTCTAGCTGATGGAAATCAAGTACATAATGCACTGAGTCTCAGTATATACGATTGCACTAACTGCATATAGTAGATATGTACATAATGCGAAAAAATGCGCAATTTACTGTAGATCGGTATGGCCAGGTGAGGTTATAAAAGAGACCTGTTCTCGCCGATCGTCAGATTAGTTGCTGCCAACTAGTACCGGAATCACTAACAACATGAAGTGGCTGTCGATTGCCTTCGTTCTGGGCCTCTTGGCCCTGGCCAGCGGTGAGTGGGAGACCCTATACTGAGGATCGTGTTCACCAAGAAAGGATCTGTTCTCTATTGTCTAGCCAACCCCCTGAGTCCGGGCAACGTGATCATCAACGGCGACTGCAAAGTTTGCAATATACGAGGCTCCTGAATAAGCATCAAAAACATGCAATAACGAATAAAATAAAACAATTGAAATCAATTTCTGGTGCAGATTTATTTAGCTATTCTCTTGGCCAGTCCGCATCCAGGGCATCCAACCAGCATCGTCTCCCCGCTAGCCCCCATGCACATTGCAGTTACGGCAATCTCCGTTTATTATAACGTTTCCAGGCGTCAGCGGGGATGCTGTGGAAATATAGAAAAAAACACGTTAAATTTAAGGATTGTTCAGGCCAGAGCATACAGGAACTTAGTCTCTCTGTTCCAGCTGCCAACTCACCATTGGCCAAAGCCAACAGACCAAGAACGAAGACCATAGACAGCCACTTCATATTGTTAGCTAATACTCCAATCTCAACTGGGACTGAGGGAGCTGCGTCTGCCCTGGTTGCTTTTATAGGCATTGGCAATGAAAGCAAATAAATTACAGATAAAGTTCATTTAAATCGGATGCACACACGACACACATACATACAGTACATACATATGTACATCTGCGTTCAATCGTGTGGCGATCAAAGTCAAATCGGTATGGGAAATACCCCACAGAACAGAACTTTCCCAAGAGATAAGCCGCTTCACAGAAAAGCAGCAGCTGCCACTGATCGAGCAGGTCGAGTGATGCGAAATAAAATCAAACCAGAGGCATACTCTATTGGAAAACAAATCTAATATACCCCCATACTCCACGATTACCGGGCATAATTACCACAAAATACATACATATATAGCTTTAGGGTAAAAAGAGTTGGTAAGTGTATTTTTATCTGGAAAAGGGTTTCACATTTTGGTACTTCGCGCCGGATTCTTGTGAGAACTGCACATTTTTTAATTATATATTTTTTCCTTAATTTTTTATTCATGTTTGAACATACAGACATTTTCTTACGTTTATTTATAGCATAGAAAACTTATGGAACATTATTTGGAAGCCAATTCCAAGCGTATTATTATTATTTTTATAGAAACAAAAGAAACTTTCGAATGGAGAAGAGCCAATCTTGGTTATAGCACCAAGCACTCTATATCCAGTCTGTACAGCTGTCCCTAGGATTAGCTGAAACGCGAACAATTTCAGACTGACACCACCTCAATTTCTCATTTTTTGTCAGTTCAACAAGTTTATAAGCTTTTATTATCAGCATTTTTGCTGGAAATAAATAGGACACATTGTAATTTCGGAATTCCATAGAAAATATACCAGTATCTGTGGGTATTCCCTCGTTTGTCAGTAAACAAAATTGTTGATTGATTCCTGGCAGAATTTAATTTTTGTTTCGTTTAGTTTTTTCCCATTTTCATAAAAAAACATTTCTTGTGCAATGAACAGCAGGTTTCATGGGTAATTGCCTAGGGTCATAAAGGTTTCACTTGCTCAATTTGGAATGCAAGAAATGTCCCAAACAGCTCTAGCCCCCAATCAATAAATTTAACCCAAAATCTATTTATAAGGGAAACCTTATTTATTTATTTATTTTACTACACTTAAAACTAACTCAAAAGATGATATAGCACTCCAAAAACCATGGCACCAGAGGTAAGGGCGTAGGACATAGCCCCCGATCGGGGTTCCAAGGGAAAAATGACGGAATCGTCGCCATCTGGTCGATTGCAATCGATGCACTTCCCGTTTATGTACACCTTGCCGGGCGTGGCTGCAATTAGACAGAGAAAGAGACGAAATAAAGATGTCACACCACCCACTGGGAATCCTGGCGCGTCGTTGCAATATCAATTACCGTTGGCCACAGCCAGAAGGCAGCAAAGAAGCAGCACGGCTGCGGCAGGTCCGATCGATTTCATGCTCGGTTCGGCTGCGGCTGGGCTTGAGCGGAATCTGTTCCCAAACGGCCGATTGCGTTGTTCTTTTATATTGGAACAGACTATAGTATTGATCTATATTCGAGCGAATACGTATATACATATATGTATGTATGTAAGAGAAAGATTGCTGGTCGTTCAAAATGTTCCCCAGCCAAGGCTTGAGTCAACTTTTCCGACTATAAGATACCCTGTACTCAACTTAAATGTATCCGCACCACCATATGGTTTTTAAAGATTATTAAAATATACCGAATATATATATATATACATATATACCGAATAAAACAGAGACTCCTCCATTTTTACAGACACATAATGGTGGCTTCGGCCATTTTAGCTTGCTAAATGAATAAGTTATGAAAGCAAAAAAAATATCTTCCTTTTTTTATATTTTATACCTGAGACAATCCCCATTTTTTCCGCTTTTCATGCGAGGTTGTGTCACTTAAATCGCTCCAGAAGCTAAGCCGCAGAATAAGCTTCTAAATTTAGGTAAAGGAATACTGTAAGAAGGGAATGCTCCATGGTCGCCACTCCTGAAGACTCACAGGATTACCTGGTCAACGACAACTATCATTATCACTATCTGCAACAGCAGGAGCTGGGTAATGCCCGAGGATGTGCCTATCGATCACCCCAGACCAGCAGCTCGTGGTTTGTGCTTTCCAACGCATTTGGAAGCACAGGGCTCCTTTGTGGGCTCCTTCCAGTGGATTGGCTCAACGGAGATCAGAAGATGGCGATCGGGGTTGATGAAGTAAAGTTCCTACTACTCGATCACCACTTCACAGCTCCCTATGAACTGGTAACTATACAAATCAAGGGCTAGTGTGGCTGGAAGGCAATTGATTTTTGCTCAAGGGGCAGCTACTACAACCTCTGTATGCGTCAGATTCCGTTTTTGTACTGAGGTCCAGAGATCGAAGCCTTTCCATTTTGATTTAAGACTAATTATACGCCTTAATTTATTTCATTTGCTGTTTTATTGTTTTGCTTTTTATACAACAGCCGTAACTGCGCTCGTCTGCTGGGAGAGCTAGTCAAGAACATTCGAAAGTACTTTCTGGTGTCGAAAAACCTGTCATGTATCTGTTCCATGCAGACTATATATAAATTATATATTTAATACTATAATAAACCTCCATAAGCTCTCCATGAGTGCAGTGTATAAAAATGGAACGACTGATTATGTACGTAACTATATGTATTTTATTGCATTGCACATTGCACATTGAAATAGTTTTAAGAACCACCAACAAATATTTTCCCTTATCAAATAAAATAGAATTGCGATTTCATTTTTAAATATACTCGTATTTTTGTTTTCGATTAGAAATTCATTTTAAGGCTTAAGAATATTTTACATTATATTATCTGGCGGTGTTTTGTGCTCATGGTAGCCGATTGTGGGGATCCTTAATGCGACTTCCTTAAGACCTCACATTGCACACGCGGCAGTCGCCGTTGATAATGACATTTCCGGGGTTCAGGGGCGTGGCTGTAACACACAAAGAAATATAATAGTTTAATTGAAATTGAAATACACCTTTAAATATATTTATTTCCACTCACCGCTAGCCAGAGCCGCCATCAGGCCGAGGACAAAGGCAACCGAAAGGAATTTCATTGTGGATTAGTGGTTTGGGGAGTGCTGTGGCGGCGTGTTGACTCGAGAGGATTTGGCGCAGGCAGGCAACTGATGCCGAATGCCAGGTATAGCAATGCTTTTATAGCCCCCCAGTGCTGGGGCTGCAGCCCATGCCGAGTGCTCTTATCAGGGACCGACTGGCGTAGCGAGCGATGGGAAAAGGCCTCTCCGCCCAGTGGGAATTACCCAGAATCACATCACCCCGACTCGAACAGCCCAGACAAATTCCCAAGTGCAGTGCGACGTTCTCAATGAAATTGAGCGTAAACAACCGCACTTGCTCAGAGGAGAGGAGACAGGCCGGGGCTAGATTCGATTCACGTGCTGAGCCGAGATGGCAAACCTGATTTGCTTTCCACTTGGCGCCCCACAGAGATTTTTCCCAGTAATACGACTTGTTCCACAGGCTAAATACCAACCTAAGCATGTGGGACTCTGATGAATTAATAAACGTGTCAGAAATGGAATCTCTGGTAGCAAAGCAAACAAAACAAACAATATTCCAGTTTCAGAGTGTAATTTTTAAAATTTCGAAAATATTCAGGGAGAAACAGAAAGAGACAGAGAGAGGTGTAACGGACAATGTGGCATGGAAAAAGCTAGAAAATAGATGGAATGCAGGAATGTATGGGAAATTCCAGATTTGTTCCAAGGGATCAAATTATCCAACCTCTAAGCACACAAGACACTGATATTTAAATCTCAGAATATAATTTAGAGAATTTCGCAATAGAGAAAGAGAGAGAGAGAGAGAGACAGTGACACAGATGTAATGGACAGTGTGGCATGGAAACAGTTAGAATATAGCTTAAAGTGGAAAGAGGGCATACGAAGTGCAAGAATATATTGCACCATTTACATACGTACTGTCATAGAAGAAATAATTTAAGCGGCATATGTTTTTCTTATTTTCCTTAATTTTTCTTCAGTGTATATATTTTTTTGAATTTCATAAATTAATATATTTAAACACTCTTCTGTCTAAATTAGTTATTAAATTGTAAACGTAGTTTATTTATATCTAATGGTTAATAAATTAAAGAAATATTATTTATACATATATTGAAAATGAGTACCAGGTAGCATAGTGTTTCAACGGCACAAGGTTCGGTGTGGGTTTTGATAGAGCGCAAAATAGAGTGCGAAAAAAGGAAAACTTTTTATATTGTCCAACAGATTAAAACCAGGAAACACTACAGGTTGGTTTGCTCTATAATCTAAATGTTCTTTAGATACCCTTGCGGGAACCGATTATTCCTAGACGTTGAGCAAGAATGCGTTTCTCTACGTAATGGAGGTGGGGATACTCTTTTGCGGGCAATACAATAATACCCTCTGCAAGGGTATTTAAGGGCCTCTCTCTTGGGTAGGTGGGAAATGCACATATAGGAGTAGAATGCTCCCCTACCGCACCAACAACTAACAACCCGCCTCCGGTAACCGCCCCATTGTCCTGTGCAACGATGCGTATGCACAATGTGCCGAAACTAAACAAAACAAAACTAAATTAAATGAATTATTTCCCACTTTCACTCAGCACTCGGATTAAATAATCCGATTAAGCATTCCAGTCACAACAGAATAAAAAAATAATAATAATAATTTTGAACGACAAATATGTATGGATTCATTTAAGGTTTCTATTTATTTGTTTTACTGTTTCGTTGGTTCTAAGTTCTAGGTTTCATTTAAGGAAAGTGATAGCATAAATATGTATTGTGTATTAGGTTTGAGGTATGGCATTTATCTAGGTATGGCCTTCGGTCGATCTTCGGGCAAGGGCGAGGGCGGCAGGCCCTTACTTTCCTCCATGGACATTGCAGTACTTGCAGTCACCGTTGATGACCACATTGCCGGGATCGGGCGACAGAGGAACGGCTGGGGGAAAGGGGGAAATCATTGATTATAGTAAATATTAAAGCCAGTGCAATGCGCTTAACTCACCATTAGCCAGGGCGAGCAGACCGAGCACAAAGACGGTGACAACTGAGAAGAACTTCATGATGATTCTAGTTTTGGTTTTGGATCTGGATCTGTTTCTGGACCTGTTCTGGTTCTGGTTGTGGTTGTGGGCTTGTGCTTCAACTGATGCTGTCTGCCAGTCGGCTGCGATCTTATATAGTCAGGCTAGCGTCGGGTCGAATGCGCCCCACTCGGAACGACTCGTCTCGACTCGGTTCAGGTGCAGTGGGCATCCAGATAACCCCAGACCGAGGCGCGCTTGGGAAAACACAGCTCGACGCTTCAACCGATAATAATATTATTTTTGTTGCGTATTTGATTCTGGGTTTTTCAGGGCATAGCCCACAATGACGAAAATCAATATATTGCAAAACGATCTCCTTATGTACAAAACTGCACGGAAATTGCACTAGTAATCCAACTTTCATTGAATCTATTATAGGATTCTCAGCCGATTTCCTATCAAATAGAGCCCACATACCAATCTAATAGAATCTGTTCTATAGTTGGATTCAAGGACTTGACTTCGGGGTAAGTATTCGGGCTTAAAATACACATCTACTTGATTTGGGATTGCGAATTCGCAATCTCTATCAACAAAAGTCAGCTACAGTTCACCTTTGTCTAGAAAATATGTACGTATACCAGTTCTGGAAAATATATTCACATACATATGCATTTACTTCGTCTTATGTGGGTATATATTATAGAAAGATTAAGCGCAATCTGTCGGTCGGAACGGGTATAAAAGAAACGTGTCCGGCCGGGCGGGCAGTGCTCCAGCCAATTGCACACGCGCATTATGAAGTATTTAACGCTCTTGGCTTTTCTTTTTCTCTTGGCCACGTTGGCCTTTGTCCAAGGTCAGTTTCCGTTTGAATCTGTGACTCTCTTCCCACTCTTCCCGACGCATCTAACCTCTTTCACTCTGCAGCTGGCAAGGTGACCATCAAGGGCGAGTGCAAAGACTGTAACGATGGCCGCACGACAGCCACCACCCACAGGCCAGCCCCAGCCCCAGCAGCCCGGGGACATGGGCGCCAGACGACGGCCAAGCCAAAGGGACCTCCGGGGCGCCGCCAACCAGCTTCAGATGAGGACGATTCGGGTGGTGACTGGACATTGCAACAGTCCGCTGGCGGATCCCAGCACATAGGAAGACGTCACAGACGCCAGTGGGAGCCGCGTGGCCAGTACATCAATCTGGGTGGAGCTGGGGGCGGCGGATGGTCAGGAGACGGCCGAGTGACCACCATTGATTCTCGGGGCTATCCAGGAACCCTTGTGCGCAACAATGACTGCGTCGGCTGCAACATTCGCGGGTGAACCGGTGGCGGGTTGGCGGGGGGGCGACCAAAAAGTTGATCTAAATAAATGAATAAAGCCTCGACAGCCGAGAGCTTCGTGGAAAACCCATTTCGAAGAATTAGAATTAGTATATCGAACTGGTTTGGGGGCATTTCCCCAGCCTGTGGGGAAGCAGTTCAGAATGTTTAAAAGCGATCTGCCTTGGCGTTCCCCGACTAGATTCCGCCTGCACACAGATCGAGAATGATGCGTCTGAGCCTTGCCTTTGCTACCTTTGCTATTGCCGCTGTCCTGGTGGGCCTGGCTTCAGGTAAGCGAACGAGCGAGGGTTCTTTCCCATCCTCTTGACATCCCCTGCCTCGTTCCCCAATCTCAGCTGGCACTGTGGTCATCAATGGCAGCTGCCGGGATTGCAGTCCCCCCGTCGCCGAGACTGTGGTTGTGGGAGGCAAGACCTACAAGTCGGGCAAGCCAGGACAGGGCACCGTCTACATCAACTCTCCTGATGCGCAACTCTCCGGCGCTCCTGATGGATCCACTGCGGAAGAAGGTACTCCCGACGGAGACAGTGGCACTATCTGGGCCCATAAGGGCGCCTATGTCCACAACGATGACTGCGTCGGATGCAGCATCAGCGGGGGCGGGGATTGAGGTTGGTCTATCGATGTAACGGCCCAAGGCAAATCTAATATATTTGAATGATGTAATTATTTCCATTCTGCACAGAGAAAAAAATGGCATAGATACATCCATATTTAAATTTTAAAATTAAAAAAAAAAGCATGGAAATTACTT
Source organism: Drosophila helvetica (assembly GCA_963969585.1). Classification (NCBI taxonomy): domain Eukaryota; kingdom Metazoa; phylum Arthropoda; class Insecta; order Diptera; family Drosophilidae; genus Drosophila; species Drosophila helvetica. The sequence continues at coordinate 16,133,294 of OZ018404.1, forward strand.
TTATTGAAATATAAATATATTCAAATGCCATTTAGCCCCATATTTAATCTAAGTAAAAGACACTGAAATTTTTATATTGCCACTTGGTTTAAATAAATGAAAATAAATTCTATTTAGTTTTTGGAAATATATTTAGTGTAAATATGAAAATATTTATTATTATATATTTATTAAATATTTATAATATTTAATTTAAATATTAAAATATTTGATTTCTATATGAAAACATTTAGTTAATATATGAACACTTTCAATTCAGATATGAAATATATTTCAAAGAAATAATATGTAAGTAAAAATAAATGAGTAGTATTTACCTTTTCGGCTGCAAACAAATGGCAAAAATATTTAAATCTAATTCAAAATGTTACAATATCAGGCTTTTTCTTTAGGTGTAGTGCTACGCGATTTACATATATTTAAGGCACTAGTCACAAAAATTATTTTAATCTTATAAGGGGGTATGACAGATGACTGCAGTAAGTCGATCGTTGGGATGCACAGTGGGTGAAAGACCAATAAAGCTCGAAAAGTATTTAATATAACATGATCGGTTGTTTCAGAAAAATGTAAAAAAAAAATTTGTATATATTTATATATTAAAATATTGTTTGTTTAAGTTTTTAGATGAGGAACAGTCAAGAAATACCAAAAACAAATTTTATCTTACAAATTTATATTGTGTAGACCAGCATATGGCATTGGAGTTACAAAAGTTGACTTTAAATATATATATTTTTTTTTTTACCAGCATACCTTTTTTTGTTTCTTAATTTCTTGGTATTCTTGTGTCTTAAATCCGGATAACCTCATCCGGAGATGTCTTGCAATTATCACCAGTCCACAGCTTCTGCCTCGAAGCGATTAAGTGCAATGTAAATTAATTTGTAATACTATTGATATTATTGATATTATTTATTAATTTGGGTGTTCTTGTGTGGGTGTGGCTTTCAATTCCACAGTCGAACTGCATGAACTCTTGAGTATTGAAATCCAAACCTCCTATATAGGATATATTCTATTTTAAGTAGATCAGTTGCAAAATCTTGCAGGCTAACCAAATCAACAACTATATATTATAGTTTGTAGTACTTTCCGAAAGCTTTGAAGACGAGCTTTAAAGCTGCATAGCGTACGAGTACGTGCGAAGGCCGCATCATTACTGGATAGGTTATCAAATCCGAGAGGGGATTTCATTTGTTCAGTGAATGTCTCAGGGGAAAATCCACAGATTTCAATAAATTCTAGCCAAGACGAGTGAGCTGTATAAAAAGTTCAGTCAGGGGCGATTCTCCGTCAGTCCGCCGTCTTATTTCCCGTTGCAATGAAGTTAATGCCGCTGTTGGTCGTCTCGCTGCTGGCGGTGCTCTGCCTTCTGGCCCATGGGGGCGATGCAGGTAAATAGTGCTAATGGTTGGCACTTCATTGGCAGCGTCCTCTGATAATAATCGTTTGATCCATGGCAGGCACTTCCCTAAAAATACCAAAAATTACCATAAGAAATGGCGATATCATTGTACACGGCAACTGCAATGGCTGTACGGCCCGAGCCACCAAAAACTCAGCACAACTATCCATAAAGCTGAAGAGCAGAACCACCTACACCAGGAAGGGATAGATATGGATCCCCAAGAGATCCTTGTGAGAGTGTACCTTACCGACTGTCTTGCCATATTGTTAATTGTGTTAATATGTATACCTATGTAGTAATGGAGCAGGTCTGATTCAACAGCTCTCTGTGATAAGTTAATAAATGTATTAACATATTTATTTGAATCAAGTTTAATCCAAATGGGGAGGCGCTAGCTAGCACCTTGACTCTGTACCAATTGCTCAACCCAAACATATTCAGTTTCAGCTAACAAATTTAACTAAAAATTTATATCTAAATTGTTTTTTTTTCCAACTAAACACAGTTTTAGTTTTAGTTTTTAATATAATTATTTTTAGCTGATTATATCTGATATTTGTAGCCAAAAAGTCACCTCTGAAAGATGGTAGCTCAGTTGTTCACCTGAGAGTGGCTTCACCGCTCAATATTAATAAATAATAAATAAAATATTTTATTGGACATACCAAAATGCTCTCGTAAATTTGTCATAAAACTCAAGCTTGGCACGTAAATCATTCCGGGCCTTCCAGCTCTCCAGTTCATGCCTCATAGGTAGAATATTTCAACAGAACGCATAAAAATTGCCATCATATTTGGCTTTATCCAGGCCATGCCTTCACGTCGCTCGCTCGCTCGCTCGCTTTCCCGTTCCTTCCCGGAGCGTCACCCGGTCGCTATTCGTACACGTGTTTTTCATTTTCCTTACGGCAGTGTATGCGATGCGGAAAACCGTTGGCTTCTGCTTCCCCCCCCCCCCCCCCCCACATCCCTTGTCCTTTGCGAACAATTTTATTACCAAGGAAAACCCAGCGAAAGGCAAACCGCTGTGCGCCTGTAAATGACTCCCCAGGCACCTTTATATTGACTCGTAAAATTGCGACATTTAGTTGTGTGCCTTGCGAGCGCACCCACCCACCCCCCTCCCCGCCCAGCAAAGGGAAGGTCCCGCAAAAACAACCCCCGTCCGGACATCCCATCCCGTTCCCACCTTTTGTTCCCTGGTAACTTCCTGTCGTTTGTTCTTGTCTTTGGCTACGACTGAGTCAGAGCGGAGTCAGACCCGGAGCCGTAGCCGGAGCCGGAGACTGGGTCGAAGGACGAGTTTCTTAACGTTTTAAATTTGATTTTTATTCGCACGACAGTTGTAGCGGGCAAACGATTTTTTTTTATGGATTGAAAGGCCGCCCTAGGCAGCCACTACCCTTGCCCTGTCCCTGCCCTGTCCCTGCCCCTGCTCCTGCCAGCGTGTCCTTTGATTTCTTTGGCGGAAATTGGGTTTGGGTAGAGATTGAAGAGAACACGACTCAGGTGGGGAGGGTGGAGAGATTCAGGGAATAAAGCAGCGAAAAAATTATCATTGCAGACACTTCTGATAGATTTGTCAACGGCGACGGGGACTCCGCTTTATCTTTTGTTCATTCTTCATTGTTTGCCTTTCGATTCGGTGGATTCGAGTGGAAACTGCTGGCGAAAATTTGATTAATTCCACTTTGGGATGTCGAATGATTTATTGGATTTTTCGCAAGTACTCCATCGAGGGCGACGCGATTTTTCATAATTAAATTCATTTCGTTTCGATTCGTCTGCTGTCGTCACATTGCGCATTCGCACAGTTGCACAAAAAAATAAATACTGACGGTGCAGAGGTCACCATTACCCTCCTCCCTCGGCATTTCATTGATTTCATTTCGATCGTATTATCCTTGCAAAAGTGGCTTGCAATTTGTTTTCGCTTTTCTGCTTTTCTGCTTTTCCGCTTCTTATTTTCATCTTGGGCACTTTTCAGGAGGAGAGGACAGGACTTTACTGAAGAGCTTTAATGACTGCCAGATGAGAAATGAACAAAGGAACTGGGTCGTACATGCATGTCTGTATCCTGTGTGCTCATCCCTCCCCAAATGTGGGAATTGCCATTGCAATTATGCCCCCTCCGGGCTAAGCTTCTCTTGGGACCGATGACTGTGAACCGATTATACAATCGGACCCGAAATATTCCGTATTCCATCCGCCTGGCAGCCAAGTGCAGCCACATCGAGTGCTGGCCACATGTCCTGGTGGGGGGCCCCAGGAAAACAATTGGCCACCCACACCCCCCCGGGCCACACACACACAACTCACAGCATTCGTCACCAGCCCCAACCCCAGTTCCACGCCGAGCCACAGCTCCATATCCACCCAGATCAACTGGTCATTCAATTTTCCTGCCCCTCGTCATCTTCCGACTGCATTATGCAGCTTACCTCGATTCTGATTTCATTTACGTAATTACCTGACCAGCTGCCTCTGCCTCTGCGTCTGCCTCTGCCTCTGCCCCAAACATCGTTCGACTCTGCTGCTGCTGCTGCTGCTGCTGCTGCTGTGGTTGCTGCTGCTACACTTGGAGAAAATGCGCTCAAGTGTGGGTGGATAAGCCAGGGCAAAGTTGAGGCGAGGGTCACAATGTGTCTGTTGGTTCTTCGTCACTCTACACTGAGAAAACAATTATTAAATCAACAAAATAAAGTTGTTCCGTTATTAGTAGCCTGTTTCGCGCAGTGTCTGGTCCCTCTATTGGGCATCGATGGGTCCAGTTGAAGGTGGCCTCTGCTGCCGGCTGGGTCCGAGGCTGGGTATGGCAGAGTCTGGGGAAACGAGTTGATTAAATGCTGTAATTGATGGAATTGCGAATGGGCAGGGGAGCCAAAGGTGTAAATGATCGGGCTGGTATGCCGCCTGGATAAACATATCATTGTCGTTAGGCGATGGATGTGACTGGATGAGCTTCAGGGCGATTTGGGATGGCTCTGGCTCTGGCTCTGACTCTGCCTCCTCAGGGTCATCGGACAGCGTCAACGGGCGTCAATCAAAGGAGCACACGGAATGCGAACGTATTTATTTCATAAATATTTGCGCCAAGGGTCGAGCAGCGACTCCATGAAAAGGTCTACCCACTGTAGGGGAGGGGCAGGGGTAGGAGGCAGAGAGCAGTCGGACACAAAAAGGTTGAAATAAAAAATGGTTTAAAAATTGAAAGGATTATGGGGTGAGCGGCAGCGAAGCGCGTTAATGTTGATGCCGCCGCGGGGCTGCACACGCAGGGAGACAAGGGTTCTGGCCGGACTGGGACTGGGACTGCGACTGGGTTGGGGTTTGGGGATTGGGGAACCACAAAGGCTGGAAACTGGGCTGGATCTGCTGGTATGTTGCTGGTGTTGCTGTCAGTCAAAAACAAAAACTGGGGGGAAAGAATCAACGACGAAAGGCTGCACACGATACAACCAAAACGAGGCCCTGCCATTGGGGCTCTTGCGGCCCGGCCAGGAGGGCAGGAGGGGACGGGCAGCGTTGTTGATGGTCAACAATATAATTTGAACAGGAATGAAAAATAAACGGGGCAAACGAGGATAAAACGAACCCAGCGCCAGAGCCAGAACCAGAGCCAGACCCGGATTCGGTCCCAGCTTGTGTGGAGTGCGGAGTGTGGGAACACACAGGCAAAAAACGGGCAATTTTTGAATAAATCAAATCAAATATGTGAACACCGTTTTTTGTATTTATATTTTTTTCTGAGCTATTTTCGCTACACCAAAGCCTTAAAAGACTCAATGGAATGGACGACAGCAGAATACAGAAGGTCCGGAAGGCGGAAATAATATACAAATAAATATATTAAAATATTAAATACAATACATGGTATAGAGAAGCTCATTCCTGGTCTTAATTGCAAGGATAAAGCTCTGTGGTTACTCCATTATTGAAAGTCTCAGTAATAAAAAGCTTTCAGCTTACAGCTGTTCTCATATTATTATTCAATTTATGAAAATAAAACAACTTTGGCTCTTCAAACCTAATTAAATTAATTCATAAAGAAACATGTACAAATGTTTTGGAACAAAAGAGATACAAATTAAACAAAAATAGCACAATTTCAAATATACGTGCTACCAAAATAAAGTACCAATTGAATGAACGAGGCAGGCAAATGGCATCGACACCACACCCACTGTGCAAATCCCATCCTAGGTTCCAAACCCATCATTCCCTCAACCACTGTGCAGCGTCAATGCACGTCATCTCCCTGGCACATAGCACGGTTGCTTGCTCTGCTCTCACTCCCTCTCCGCTGCCCGCTCTCTTGTTTCATTCCCTTTTCGCCTGACGCTGCGCTGGCTGCGCTGCTGCTGGCAGTTTGCGGGCAAAGCAAACGGTAAATGTTATAATTCTGTGCTGAGGATTTGCTGCTACCGTTCGGGAATGGAACAGCTGCCGACTTTCGGCAGCTTCAGCTTCAGCCTCGGCCTGACTCGGACTTCAACTTGGACTTGGGACCCGCAAAACTCAATTTATTGTTGAGCGCCGCCAGCAGACGTTGCCTCTCCTTCTCCACGCCCTGTCTCCGTCGCTCACTCAACATTATCCTTCTATCATATTTGCTATAGTTCTTCCTTCTGCCCTGCGGTTGTGTTTGCTCTGTCCCGTTCCGTTGCGTTCCGTCCTGTTCTGTCCTGTCCTGTCCTGTCCGGAGCCGTCTCCTCCCCCTCCCCAGGCCTGGACTAGCTGCAGGACTCTATGTCCATTCTAGCTGCTCGGCGTTGACTGCTGGAAATTGAAAATCATAATCGCATCAACTTTCTGCAGCAGCAGCAGCACCATCAGCCATGCCATCCACACTCGAAACTTTCTCTGCTCTCTGCCCTCCGTGGCTGACAATAAAAAAAAAGAGACAAACCCGGAATGTAGGCAACGGACCAACTCCGAATGCTAGAAAGATAATTTGTTGGGATTAGTTTTAGCTCTCGATGCGTGTGTGTGTGTGTGCGATTGTATGGGTGTGCCTCGGTTAACCTCTGCTCATTGCGGCTCTCTTTTATCAGATAAATATACTAAAAGAGAAAGAGAGAAAGAGAGAAAGAGAGAAAGAGAGAGAGAGAGAGATATAGAGAGGGATAGTGGGAAAGGGAAAGTTGGTGGAGCGACAGTTGGTTAAGGAGCAACTTTTGTGCATATAAATTATGAGCAAGTTGATTATGAAACAATGCAAAACTGGCAAAAACTTTTGCCGCTCAAGTTACTGTAAATTATAATACCTATATATGAGTCTGTTCAGCTGCAACTCATGAGAAGTGCATAGAAGGGCCCTGTTAAAATGCTGTTAATTGAATGTTATATTAAATTATAAATTACTGTAGACACTGTTACACTGTAGACACTGTTACACTGTAGACACTATAATATAATACCTATACATATATGCTTCTGTTTAGCTGCAACTCATGAGAAGTGTATAGAAAGGCCCTGTTAAAAAGCTGTTAAAATGCTGTTAATTGAATGTTATATTAGATTATAAATTACTGTAGACACTGTTACACTGTAGACACTATTTTATAATACCTATATGTGTCTGTTTAGCTGCAACACATGAGAAGTGTATAGAAAGGCCCTGTTAAAACGCTGTTAATTGAATGTCGATTTATGCGTCTGTTTAGCTGCAACTCATGAGAAGTGCATAGAAAGGCCCTGTTAAAACGCTGTTAATTGAATGTTATATTAAATTATAAATTACTGTAGACACTGTTACACTGTAGACACTGTTACACTGTAGACACTATAATATAATACCTATATATGCGTCTGTTTAGCTGCAACTCATGAGAAGTGCATAGAAAGGCCCTGTTAAGGCCCTGTTAAGGCCCTTTTTAACAGGGCCTTAACATTCAGTTAATACATTTTAACAGGGCCTTTCTATGCACTTCTCATGAGTCGCACCTAACCAGACGCACTTAGGTCGTTTAAACTAAGGTTGGTGCCATGTTAAGTTTACAGTGACCCAAGTGACAATGACCCAATATACCTATATATGCGTCTGTTTAGCTGCAACTTATGAGAAGTGCATAGAAAGGCCCTGTTAAGGCCCTTTTTAACAGGGCCTTAACATTCAGTTAATACATTCTAACAGGGCCTTTCTATGCACTTCTCATTAGTTGCAGCTAAACAGCCGCACTTAGGTCGCTTAATCTAAGGTTGGTGACATGTTAAGTTTACAGTGGAATAGGGATAGTGGGAAAGGGAAAGTTGGTGTAGCGACTGTTGGTTAAGGAGAAACTTATGTGCATATAAATTATGAGCAAGTTGATTAAAAAACAATGCAAAACTGGCAAAAACGTTCCCCTCTCGAGTACCTAACTTTGATAGTTTTTAAGAGGGTCTTTGTGCGCTCAATCACGACTCCGAGGGTCGTGTCACGCAGTCATCGCTTCCGTCAATCGGTAGCTGTCGCTGCTCCTTCGGACATTGAGTGGTGCCATCATCCCCTGCCCCAGCAGTCCCCGTTGCTCTCTCGCCATCAAAATTAGCCTCGCTCTGCTGGCCGTAAGCCCGTCATGATGTGGCAAGTTCCAGATTCCTGACCCCCTGCCACATCGTTTGCGGTTTCTTTTTTTGTGCCATGTAATTGTCGATCTCATGCGTATGCCAGGCCATTAACGTGCTGCCTCAACCTTCCGCTGCTGTCCAATAAATGGCCAAGAAGTTTGCCAGTTTGGGAGCAGACGTGGCTATTTTAATTGGGCCTAGAATGTCCAGGACTTACTGCTGCCAATTCCCCACTCTTTGCTAGTTAACACATGGATTCAGTACTCTGCTGGAATCGCCCTTAGGATCCCTCTCAGTCTGTAGGTTTTTTTCTCTAACATATTCAACTATTCAAAAAAATGCCTGAAAAATTGGCCCAATCTCGACTGACGGTATATTTTTGAATATTTTTTAACACGGAATTTGGTAATTTGGCCAGTAACATATATATTTTATTTTATTTTACTTTTTTTAATCGTTTTTTTAACATTTTGTAACGCTAGAATGGAAATGCACATATATCACATATGGCACATATCTGAAGACCTAATACGCCTGGTTATTCAACTGCCATTCAGATCTGCCCCAAGTCGATGTGTTTCAAATTTCTACCTTTCTAGACTACCCCCTATAGTTGCCGAAATCCCTGTATACCTGAATATTCGCACTTGTAAAAAGGATATTCACATGAAAAGTCTCTTTTCTGTTCATTTTTGCTCTCGAAAAACCTCACAAAAGTAACCACACATATAATTTCCATCTAATTGAATTTCCATTTAATTAGATGGACGGATAAATGAATAGCGAGCAAATAATGCACCCATCGGGCAGGGTTACAGTTTCGTAGTCCGTGTGACAGCCGGGCGGTGTGAGTCCTAGTTGGGTTCCGTTTTAAACATCCTCATCATCATCATCATCAGAGCATTAACATTAACATCAACATTAAAGTGGCCGAGGGGATCATAAAAATGAAAATGAAATCAACGTATTAACTGCGTAACACACAGACACAGGCACACTCACACTCACAGATACACACACTTACTTACAGATGCACAGAGACAGAGACAGAGATACACAGATAGAGATACAAGCAGAAGGATAAGCTGGCTCACGCCACACGGAAAAGGCAGCGAAATAAAATCAATTCAAATAAAAAGCATAAATACGACCACAGGAAATGGAAATGAAAATGACGACGAGGACGAGGACTGCGGCAGAGCAGCCCAAGGGCACGGTTAAGGGTGAGTGGAAGTGCGAGTGGCAGGAGGGCGAGGGTGCGGCTCCGGCTCGAAGGGTGCGTGCGGAAAGAAGCGGTGGAGACAGGGGGGGGTGGAAGGGCAGGGCGTGGGCGGCAACATGTAAGCGCACATTTTACGGCACAAGCATTTTCGCTTAATAAAATGTTAAGTGGGGGAGAAAAAGCGACAGACAAAAAGCAGCGACAGTTGATGAAGGGCAAACGGGAAAAGGAGAGTGTAGAGGCGGGTGGCTGAGTGGTGGAAGCCAGGAGAGCGCCCAAAGGACGAAGAACAAGCGACAGACTGACGCAATGACTGACAGAGCAGCAGGAGCAGCAGCGAGCCGGGAGTCGAGTCTGACAGAGGCAGAGTCGTAAAATTATATTTACAACACAAACAAAGCTGTCGACAAGGGGGCGGAGAAGCCGAAGGACGATGAAGCCCAACACAATGATAAGCATGAAGCGGATGAGAGTCTCACACACACACACACACACACACACACACACACACACACACACAAGCAGACACGTACAAGCGACGACCGAAGAGTGAGAGGGGAGAGATGGGAGAGAGTAGCGACAGCAAAAAGGGCGACGTTTGGTTCGCTCCCTCGCTTCGTTTGCTTTCGTTCGGCATGGAGCCATGAGGGGTGGCAGGGGAGAGCGGAGGGGTCGGGGATGCGAGATGAGACGAACAATTTCCCGCACTCAAAAAATAACAATGGCGCGTTGAAAATATCCGCTTCCGTTCCGAAAAGCTACCGAAAGGAAAACCAGCACCCAAGCGGACAGAGCAGAGCAGACGGAGAGACAGTCGCACGGCAGCTGCGATTCTCGGGGCTGGGTTTGGGTCCTCCCCCCCCCCCCCCCCCACCCCCCACGTCACACTCCCAAAATTTAATTCAATTTGAGCACAATGAAATCATATTTTGCAACAAGCGTGTCGGAGGCGGTTCAGCGGGGAAATGTGAAAATGTGGAAATGTGGAATGTGGGCGCTGTCAAAATCGCAGTCCAACGAAGCTGACAACTGGGGAAACGCTTTTCATTTTCCCCATTTTAACCATTCCATCCCATCTCTCCCATTTTCGATCAGTACGAATGACCAGGCTAGCAGGCTGCCAGGCTCCAGGAGCCGGGTCGGGGATGACAATATGTTGGCATAAATATTTGTCCATTTGCTAGTCCTCGAATCTGCCGTTTATTATTCATGTTGTGTCCTCCTTGGGTTGGCTGTGGCTGGATCCTGGCTTTCTCCGGGTCTCCCTCTCTCTCTCTCTCTCTCTCTCTCTGTGGTGGGTATTGCTTAAATAGCGCATAAAATAATAATAGCTTCATTAGCGTTCGTATTCTATATTTATTTGCACACTTTTTAACGCACATAATTGTATAATTTTGAGTGCTCCCCTTTCCCAGCCCATCTCCTCCCCCTTCGGGTCGACAGCTCAATCGATGTGAAACATTTTCGGGCAAAACCAAATTCATGTGCCGCCGCACACACAAACGAAGGCCGGCCTCCTGGGGGATTATTTTCATTTTGACAGGACACGCACTCACACACAAGCAGAGCCTGGATTTGCGAGGCCTTGCGAGGTCCTTTGGCCATAAGCCGAGGGCATGCAGTGGCAGCGGTCCATCCCGGAATGAAATATAGCCAGTCGCCAGTCCTGACAAATGCTGTTTGCCCAAGCCCCTCCCCCCCACCCCCTGGGTGCATGGACATGGACATTCCCCCCTCCCCCAGTGCCTAAGTATGTTTGTGTGTAAGCAATAAAATGAAAAATATCTCAACTTTGGCAAAAAGCGCACAAGGATATCAATTCCCCAAATGCCTGAAATGTGTATGTCTCTGTGTTTGTGTATCTGTGAGTGTGTGTGTGGGGGGGGAGGAGTCAAATCCAACTAGAAATCAGAATCAAAGCAATAAAATTGAAGGAGCGTGCACGAATGCCGATGGAAAAACAGCAAGCAAACACCTCCGAAGGGCTTTGGATATACTCCCTGCAAGTTTTCCACAAAGTTGAGGGGCAGGCCAGGTTGAGAGAGGACCCCAAGCCGGAACAGGGCCGGATTTGTTGCCAGAAATGGTTCCACATCCTCCGTAATTTCGAATTGAAATCAGAGTAACACGTATTTTACGCGAGCGTAATTATTTACGCGACCCGCCCAAAAGTATGCACCGAAAATATATCGGTAGTGTGAAGAGTATGGCGCCAAATATTTAGTATTTTAAATTCGTTTCCCTGCGATCCCACCCGGATGGTTAAGACACCCAAAGGGATAACACTTATTTGCCTTTTACTTCAATGACTACGGAATAAACTTGGCCACTTTCAAAATTCTCCGTGTTCCCTCCGACCACCCCAATGGCCGTGTCATCGAAATAATAAGCTCTGCCCGGCGTATCCACAGGAAAGCAAAAATTACCACTGTCAAAGTTATACAAAGGTCAAATGGAACATTATGGCTTTATTTTGCGCCTAATAAATCTCATTATGTCATTATATACCGCCTACCGCCCCAGCGACCAACAGGAAGGCGAAGGCAGGCTCCTTCCGCCTGTGGGAGTTTAACTGTGTGTGTGCGTCTGTGGTGTGGTGTGTGTGTGTGTGTGCGTTTTGGAGAAGGTAAAAAGCTGCCTAAAACAACCGTCAAGGAGAAGCAGAGAAACAAGAGGAGCAACCAGCACCACCAGCTATGGGCAAACGACATGCCAATCAGTAATCAATCCCGCACGCACATTGACAACGAGAGGACCCCACCAAAAACAATTTGCAAAGGCCCAAAAACAACAACTACAAGAGAGAAGGCAATAAAAAGTTGGGGAAAAGAAGAAGCAGCAGCAACGCCGACAAGTGAGACCACACGACGGCACGGTAAACAAATTGGAAAGAGATGAACATACATAACTGCGCAATATGGCGTCACGAAGCCAAGGTACACTCCTAATAAGGAATGGCAACCAAGAAAGCATCCTCTTTAGCGTCATAAAAGGTCTCAATTGTCTGCACGTGTGAGAGAGATTGAGGGTGCGCCTTACCTTGCTTTACGTGTACCCTAGTGCAACTGCGCAGAGAGAAGAGAAAAAGCCGCCATTTATAAACATTCGCTCAGAGAGCGAAGTTGAGGTGTGTATATGCATGGGAATGCCTTTGTGTGCGGACGATTGAGTATGTGTATGTGTTAAAAATGCCAAGAGCACACATCTGGCAACCCTGTTTGCCGACTGGCCACTCTCGCCTCTCAATTTATGCGCGTTTGTTTTCTTCTTCGCTTCGTGCCGACAGCAACGGTTAACGCTGTCGCAGACCTAAAATGCTGTGAAAAACATAAAAAATTGTGTGGAAAAACACCTACAACTCAACATTTTGGCTCCATAATTTGCGTGCTAAAACAAAAGATTTACCCAGTGAAAATAAGTATGCAAAATCGTTCAATTATCATCGATCTATGTCGATGGAAATGTGTTTTACTTGTGCATTCAATTCAATTTAATTTAAAGCAGCAGCCACAGAAAGTGTTATTGCTCTCTCTCATCCTCTCTTTCTCGATCGTGAGCGATCAATATGCATGTGTGTGTGCGTTTGCGTGCGTGTGTTTGACGTAGTCGCGTCGCGGTTTCAGCAATTAACCCAAGCGGCGTAGAAATGCCAAAAACGCATTAAAAATTATTACTCGTTGCCGTCTGTCATTCACAAGAAGCAGCAGCAACAACAGCGACAATCATACACAAGTGCTATTTGCCGCTACTCATAAAACAAATTACCCACTTGGGGTCTGACTGGAGTGAGTGTGTGTGTGTTGGAGCGTGTGCGTGCGTGTGTATGTGCATGGGTATGAAAAGAGCAGCGTAATCATCGCATTCATTGCCTCGGCTCATCATCATCATCTGGTAGCAGCCGAAAAGAAAAAAATACTATGCACCAACACTGATGTAAAAAGTAGTGTAAGCCAAAGCCGCCACAATAGTAGTAAAAAAAGGAAGAGGAACGAGAATGTGGCAGTGGCAATATGTTGCTGCTGGCAGCAAGAAGCAGAAGCTCCATCAGTCGGAATAGTACCGGAATAAAATTACTATACAGCTTGGCCCCAAACTTGCCTATGTGTGTGTGTATGTGAGCCTGTCGTTTCTCTCTCTCTCTCTCATCGGCAGTAGCGGGGGCTGTGTCAGTGCTTGTAAATGCGGCGCATGTGCATATATACATACATACATACCTATATATTTATATGTATATGCATTTATATAGATGTGTATGTGTTCAAGAGATTTTTTTTATGTTTCGCACAAACATTGCGGTAAAAGAACGCCGACAAACGTTCGTCGCTCCGCTGCCGAACTCGTCGTTTCGCCGCTCTCACTAATTTCTGATTGCGACGTCTGCGCGGGCGCGTGTGCAAGGTGAAGGCGCTGGGCTGCTGTCGTCGGTTCGTCGCGTCGTCGCTCTGTCGGTCGGTTGGTTTGTCGCTCGTTCGTTCGTTCGGTCGCTTTGTCATACAACTCCCCCGTGCATTTTTTGTGCCCCAAGCTCTGTTCACCGACTCGATACACACATACATACTGTACATACATACTACATGCATATGTACGTACGGGTGTGTGTGGAGCAGCTTCTGTTCTCCAGAGCAGGCAATAGAGCTTGGACACGCGTCGCTGTATCTCTCTCCCTCCTCCCATCCCGTCCCGCTTACTCAATGTGCCGTTTTCTCGTATATTTGTACAGAAATAAGAAAAAACAACAACAAACCTCATAAAAAAATTCAAACATTTGTCGCAAAAGGAATGAAAAAAGTGTCAAAGCAGTGAAAAACAACACGAAGGAAATTCAGCAACGGCAGAACGAGAAAGAAAAAAAAAAGGCCGCACAAAGAGCCAAAGAGTTTGGCTGTCTCGTTCTGGCCCCCGCTTACATAAATGGAGAATAATTCTTGAGATTGCTTTTCGGCAAAGCCAAGTAAGCAAGCAAGCAAGCCAGTCGGCCAGCCAGCCAGCAGCAAACTCGAAACGGGAGGAAAATTTTGTGGATTTACATTTTCCGTCTTCCTGGGCGAGCGAGCGCGCGTGTGTGTGTAAGTGTGTGTGTGTTTGTGTGTTGTGTGTGTGTGTGCCTGGCGTTTCTTTTGTGGATTATTACGCCCTCTCGCACACTCTCTCTCCCCCACTCACTCACACTCACACTCACCTCACCCAAGAGGAGTAGAGCGAACAGGCCAGCAAGCTGCCAGAGTCCTCGTTCGCACCTCGCCTCGCCACACAGCTCTTCATCACCTGCCCAGCAATCCCCCCCTCCTCATCAACCCTCCCCCCTCACGTACGTTCCATCAACTGGATGCTGTCTATGAGAAAGGAACGGGCATATCAAGAGCAGAAATTGCGATTATTTTGGATTTATAAAAAGGTGAGCATCCTCCAGATCTGTCTACATATGTATGTATATATATTCTCGTGTATGAATGTATATTTTTGCAGTCAATTTATTGTACTAGTCTTGTCCCCCAGCCTCTTAAACTGGCTCTGACTCTGTGGTGTGAGGGAGATGGCTAGTTCACAGTCAGAGAGAGCGAGAGCGAGAAGGAGAGTGAATTATTTCCAGTTTGATTAATTGCCGCACGCCACTTACTGCCGCCGCATGTCCGTACACACACACACACGTACACTCATTTTCCGAGCTAATGCCAATTAAGGTGTTTCAATTTAAGCCGATTTGCAATTAAATGAAGTTTATATTGTTTTGCTGAGCGATTACCGAACTGAGAATGGGCCTCCTTCGAGATTTATTCCAGATGGGGATGCCATTTGTTGTTGGAACTGCTGGAAGTGGAACGGCGGGAGTGGATCAAGGAATAGGAAAAATAAACTTTTTCTCTTGTGAATTATTCTTCTGGCCTGTCCGGAAGCAGATTCCCCCCGCGCCATCCTATGGCTCGTGGGCGCAAATTGTATCCGACGGATACGCTTACGATTGGATAAACATTGTGATGCAGTTCCACTATAAACATGCCAAAATTGTTTATTTAAACAACTGCTTAAGTCATAAATGCACGCCTATAGATATAGATATAGATACAGATACAGACGAAGATACACACACACACTGAGGCACAATTAAGCGTCTATTAGGCAAAGCTCTCTGGTCGGGCCATAACATTAAAATATTTCACACAAATGGTCGGGACCAGCCCGATCTGGGCCGCAGCAGCAGCAACGGCAACGGCAACGCCGTGTGGAACCAGTAGTGGCGAGGCGGGAGTGGGGGATAGAGAGGAGCGGACCCAGTGTTTCCAGTGGCGCGCACAATCGTGACGCCAACTTAGTTACGGTCATTAGCACCGGGAGCAACAGCGAGTGGCGCTGAACCGCACACCGCACCGCACAGTGTGCCTCTGTGTGCATGTCTCCAGATGTACAGACATTCATACACAATAATTTGTCACACTGCGCTCTGTCTGGCAGCAAGCAATGCGCTGCGATAGCAGCCGACACGCTCGCCAGCCGCAGACACAGTGGGACCTGGGACCTGGCCCACAACTCCATGTGGCTGGCTCCATACTCTGATAATTTTCGTATCTTTCAAGCCTTCAAGCTGTCGATGGCACAGCTCTACTGTAACCGCAAGCAACACACAACACACAACCAGGCCGGAGCCACGTTAACCGACTTTCAGTCGGCCCATTCGCTGCTTGGCTGTTTGTCCTGCCTTTTTGGCCAAAGTTCGGGGGGAGGGGCCACTGGTGCACAGCAATTTGATAGCAGCGGCAAAATGTGTGAATTGGCTGACAAAACATTATCCAAATATAATTGCAGGCGCTCATAATTGGTAGCATGTGGCAGAAGGTGGCTGATTGGAGTGGCCTGGAGCCAACCCGACTTTTCCCAGTGGCCGGGCCGTCCGCCCGCCTGCAGAACAGTTATTTGTCAATTTTTCATGCCACTGCTACTGTGCTGAGAAGCCCCACACCAGTGACAAGGAGGGGGCACGGCCCGATACGATTACAACTAATTGATTTGTTCAATTTTCATGGAAACGACTGACTGACAGTGACAAACGCTCGCTACCCACCAGGCCCACGTACACGCCCCCACGCCCACGCCTCCGACTGTCTGTCGTCCGCCCATGCAAATTAGCAACGTGAGAGCTCCAAGTTTGCAATTTCAGCTTTTCAGAATAGCTTTTCAGCTATACGATAAATACAAATGTATCTCTATATATTTTTATTTTAGTGCATTTCAAATGCGTAAACACTCACTTGATCTCAATGGAATCGCATTCCGTGCGAATCGAACAAAAGAAATGTATTTATATTCTATATTACACGCGGAAAATGCAGATCCGCAATGAAATCAAATGAAATGCGCCATAGATCATAAAGCAAATCAAACTATTAATAAATGGCATTAAATCTCTAGAGATCATTTCATGGGAAATGGCGGAGCGGAGCGGACCGGACCCTGTGGGGAGGGGAGGGGAGGGGAGCAAAAACAAATAGCCAGGCAATCAACAAGAGCGTCATTAAAAAAGCAAATTTCTGAACACGCTAAACACATGTAGAGGCAGAGGAGAACAGCAACGGCAACGGCAGCGGCAGCGGCAACAAACAGAGGCACAAAAAAAACAAAAAAAAAACAAAGGCATGAGTATGAGTGGTGGCACATAGAGCGGGCTGGGGCGGGGTGGGGTGGTGTGGTGTGGTGTGGGGGAAACAAAAGCACCAGAGGCACGAAAGCGTTCCACGTTCACTAGATAATGTGGGCCAGCAGCAGGCAGCCAGGCAGCAGCGAACCGACCGAGAAAATGCTGTGCTGTGCTGCGGGGGGAGGGGAAGGCACAAAACTCAATTCCCATCACGAGAAACGAGGCAAATTGATTGTGATGATGTTTTCGAATCCCCGAGACTCTTTGACTTTGCTACTTTGGCGGGTATCTCGTACTCGTATTCGTATTCGTACTCGTACTCGTCGTATCTGTGAGATACAGCACAGCCTCTGTGTGAGTGGGGCAGTCGGTGGGGTGGGGTGGGCAAGGGGGTGTCGTGTTGGATCGGGCAGTCAGCCGTGTAAATGAATGCTTTTGATAATTAATTTATGCTGCCTGCCTGGCTGCCACACGGGGATAAATGATATTTTATACAGATACATTTATTTGCATATGTGAGTGTGTGTGTGTGCGTGTGTCATACGGATGAGCAGGAATCAACAGAAAGCACCATAAAAAACCACACTTAATGTGTCGCTTAAACAAGTTTTAATTTAATTTATTCACACAATCGTATTTATTCCACTTTTGTGCAAATAACTCAATTTAAACGGTGTCCTTACGGAGGAGGATGGTGCCCACACAGGGGAGGGGGTGGAGGGAGAGGGAACTGAATAAATAAAAATACAATTAATTATAAAATGTAAATATCACGCGATATCACGTTTGCGATAACCGCAATTAATATTTATGTGTTTCTTGTGTCGAAAGGCAAACAATTCCCGAAATACAGAATACAGAAAGTCCCTCCGAATACCCCATGGAAATGTCTCTGTCTCTGTCAATATTTCATAATTATAATATTATTTTTACTATATAATTACACTGTGGGAAAGAACTTGTAACTTTTGGAATGTACTTAGCACGAGAAAAAATTTAAATATTGCATACATAATAATAATAATATTGCATACAAAAATCTGTATTCAAAATTATAATTTTTTTTCAGGAAAAAATTAATGATAGGGGGCATAGAATTATACTACTTTTCACACGATTTGTGGTTCGTCTCGATAGAGTGGATATTCCATGAGGATATAGCGACCCAATTTTGAAGTCTAATACCATTTAAAATGATTCTACAACTTGGCCTTTTAAAAAAAAATTATTTTTAATAGTATGGTTCTATTTTTAGACACTAAATGTTTAGTGGCAACAAAATAAAACATTAAAATGTTGTAAAGTACGTTAAAAAATAAAATAGGAATTAAATATCAAATCTAGTATTTATCTCGTATTTTTGCATTTGTGGCTTAATCATCCCGATAAAGTGTTTCTTAGACCTTTTTCCTCACTAAATTGGTTCGTGATCGTCTCTCAAGATGAACGCCCGATTTTTGACGTTTAAATTAAGTTGAAATCGTAGAGTTTCTGGGGTTTCCAAGCACCAGATAGTATGACTGACTGTGTATTCCAATTCCAGCAGATAACTCGCTAATTGAGTGTCCCACTCAAAAGTGTCTTGCAATTTGATAAACGAGTTTGAATTCCCACAGCAACAGCAACAGCAACAACAACAACAACAGCAGCAGCAGCAGCAACCAGCAACAACAGGAAAAGAAAAACAAAAATGAAATAAAAAACCCGTGTGGATTTTTGAGTTGTTTATGTCTTATCTGAGTTGACATTTTTTGTTATATGTATATTGATTTATTTTTTTTGTTTTGTTTCAAAGCTACACGCGCCGCAACGAGCCGAGCATTTTTGCTGCCAAAAATAGCAGAAACGCGAACGAAATAATCTAAATTTAGTCGGGGGAAAACAAAAGCAGATTACTCGTCTGAGAAAAGTGCTACATTTGTTATTTGCCTCAGTGGAGTTTTTTTCGTTTGCACTAAATCGTATTAATCTTGAAATCTCTAATTTTGTGTGAAGTATTTTGCTGAATATTGATTCGCCTGCGAATGCCCTGATTAACAGCCAAAAACAGAGACAGTCTTATGGGTAAAGCAGGCGTGGAGAGCGAGGGGGATACGTGTGCGTGCAGTTGGCTTTCCCGTTAAGCTGTGGCAGCCATGTTAGATTGTTACACTTTTCAGAACCAATTTTGCTGTCTGGAAAACATAATTTTGTTGCAAATATTCGACTGATGGCCAGGAGACGGCTACGAATACTAATTTTGGGTGGGTTTTGTCTCATGAAATCTCTATCTTTGTAGCAAAGTCTTTTACAGAGATTAAAATTCTTCGCCCAAGAAATATATTGAATTCCGAACCTATAGCAGTGCGATTGGTTCCAGGACAATTGACTGTTGTGACTTGGTTTGCTCGTAGTTTGAGGATTACCAAATATTTGTCATAATCTGTGGAATCTATTGCATTTTATGGAATTTAATAATTGATAGTCTCAATTATCCCCCCTCATCTGCCTAATGCTAAAAAGTATTCCCAGAAAAAAAAAAAAAAAAAATGTATCTATTGGCGCAGGCGGGGCGGGGGCGGGGCAGTGGCTTCGTCGGTTATTTATTTCGTGAGTCGCGCAAAAATTCATTTTGTTTATTTGCCCAGCGGCTGATTTGTTGGGTTTTGTTTTTTTTCTTCTCGGCTTTTATTTTTTTCCTCTTTTGCTTTTGCTTACATTTATTTTTGCTTCTCTTTTTGTGGCTGTTTGTCAGTCATGAAAATTACGGTTAGTGGTGGGATGGTAGTGGTGCGGGGAGGGGGGCGGAGGTCTCTGAGGTTGGCGGAGTAGTCCATCAAGCACCAGCAAAAAGCGTGCGGTGCTCCTACCACCTCTCTACCCCTCTCTCTCCTCTCTCTCTCCTTCTATTCGTTTTGGCGAGTTTGTTTGTTTGACTTCCCTCCCTCCTCCCCGCTGTTTCCCTATCTGTCTCTCTAAATACCAGATAAGCATTTGCAACCAACAACAACAACAACAACAGCAACAACATCAACAACAAGAATGAGAGCGCCTGCTGGGTTGTTCGATGCTACCGAGGCTTTAACTGCTCCAACCACCGCCCCTCCTCCTCCTCCTCCTCCTGCCTGGCCCTTCTCTTTTCTGCTTTGCTCCCTCTTTCATTTGGTATTTTGATATCTTTTATGATTCTTCATTTGGTCGGTTTTGGCTTCCCCGCCACGCAAATGAAACTCTCAGCGAGATATGTATACCCTTGCCCCGAGCGGTTCCATTGGTTCCATTAGGCGTGTGGCAACTTGCAACCCACCACAGAATCATCTGCGAATATATTCGAGATCGACCAGTTATGGAACAGAAAAATGTATCCAGTATATCAGAGGGTATCACAAACTTCGACCCCTCTAGCATGTCTTCCTTTGTGTGGCCTTTGTGAATAATCAGGCAGAGAGAGAGAGAGAGGTAGAGAGAAACGGACACTTGGAAGCTCGACTAAAAAATGCCCTTCCATTTGGACTACCTAAAGGAATGGCAACATACAGAAAAATTCTGCTTCTAAGGATATTTAGAGCTTTCTCCACTGGCATGGTAAAACGATCCCCCAACTTTTGGCTTTAAGTTAAAGATCATTAAATTAGCCCCAATATGGGGTATATCTGGTATCGGGGGAAGCAAATTCCATTCATATATCACGCCCACTTTTGTCCGCCTCTGAGCCGTGGGCTTCAGCTTCGATTGTTTCTGTTTCGGATGCCACAAGATAATTCTTAAGAATTTGTAGAAAAACAAAATGGGGTTTGGGTGGGGGTAATGTGGATTCTTCCGTCAGTCCGTGTATACCCTTTCCTTCCGTTAGAAAAATACACACAGATCTCAGCGTGTGGGGGCGCCCACCCGCTGCCTGGCCGTAAAAAGATTATACCATTATTATTATTTTCTGTTTGTTTTTTTATTTGTGTACTCTTTGTGGATACATGTATTTTATTTTATTTATTTTCGTACGATACTGTTTTGGGATTTCATTACGAGAAAAGTTTCGCGGCACCGAGTATTTCATGTTTCATGTTTATTAATGGGGCGTGTGGGGGCCTGTCTCCTCTTTTTGTAAATTGTTTAATTTTCAGCGATGTTTTTTGTAGTTGTTTTTGTTTTTCTGTAATTTACGTAAATTGGCTTTTGTGCCTGATGGGGTGCCTGATCGGATGGGAGGTGGAACGTATAATAGTCATTATCCATATGATTATTATGGCCGTTTTGCGTGATAATTGTGGAAACATTCGGAACAAGAAGACGAGGACGGGTTGGGGCTGCCAGTACCCCCTTCCCCGTCTCCCCCGTCTCTCTCTCGCTGTCGGAAAATTGCTTAATATGGCTTGTCGATAAATTCTGATTGTGTTTTCGCGATGCTAATACCCAGGGAAATCCAACAGAGCCACGGGGTATATTCGTACTATAATTATTTAATATTTTAAAATATATTTACATTAGCAATCCTTGAAACTGTAGTATCATGCTTCCTCCCCTTGAGATATTCGATCTATCAAGACACTTCTAGGGAATTAAGTAATGGGTATCCCATAGTGCCGTAGCATTTTCAGTTTTCAGTTTTCGTTTTATTTTGTATTATTTATTCAACAACTTGCATCGTTTTGTTGGGGCTGCATTAAATAATTATAGTAATTTATGTTTGCGGCATGCAACAAAAACAACAATTACCCCAGGGAGGAGGGGTGGCAGGTGCAGTTGCAGTCGCAGTTGCAGGGGGGAAATGGTAGAACAAATTAGTTGCATTTCAATTGGCACAGAGTCAATCGGCAGCGACAGCTGTGGCATGGGACGGGGGGGAGGGTTGGAGACCGAAACGGGCTGCATTCCATGGACCCATGGATCGCCGCAATTGACAAACGGTATCCGCTGAATGGATACACACACACACAAGCACACACACGCGTCGAGCAGTCGGTCTCTGGGGGGGATTAATGGACGCAATTTGATTTCATTTTCCAACCTGCAGTTTTCCAGTTTTCCACAAGAGCTGTTGGAAACCTCTCCCCTTCGACAGCGCAGATTAATGAGCCTCGAATAAATCATGGAAATGCGAAAAGCGAGCGCGAAAACAGGCCAGAGAGGTCGAATCATTGGATACCCTACCCTGCCATCCGAGTGTGCCAGCTAGCTATATACTTCTTTTTGCTTTCCCGATGTTGATGCTGATCGGCCAGATATATGCAAATGCTATAAGCTCTCATCTAGTGTAAATATAATGAAATGCAGACACACGCGGTTGGGGTTGGTGGCTGGAGGCTGTGTGGCAAGTGGCAAGCGGCGAGCAGCGGGGCAGAAAACTTTGAATATTTTAACAAATATTTACACGCCTCGGTAGATGGATGGCTGGTGCCTTGTGTGTGTGGTGTGGGGCAGGGGGGGCGGTCTGTGGGGAATGTCAATTTCACACTTGATTGCTGGCCGTAAATCAATAAAAAGAGGAAAGACAGAGACAGGGAGAGAGAGAGTGGACTGTTGCCTAATTAAGCGCATCTAAGACGCTGCAGCTACTGCCAGACACACACACATACACACACTAATACACTGATGTTGTCTGTCCACGTTTTTGCCTGTTTGTGTGTTGTTGGCCATAAATCGCGTGCCGTTTTAACACTTTGACGTGCAACAATTGAAAATTGCGAAATGGCTTTTTGCTTGTTGTTTCGCTTTGTGCAGCCGCCAGAGGCCCCACCACCCCGCACCCCATCGTTCCCCTTGCCACCACTCTTCACTCTTGCCGCAAAAGCAAATTAGCTGCAACGTTTTTTGTTTTGTTTTTGTGTTTTTGCCAACACTTGAGGCAAAACCAAACAAAATAAAACAGCAAAAAAAAGCAAAGCGAAAACAGAAAAGAAAACAATGCCAAAAAGGCTGCGAAAACAGACCCCCTCCCATTCCACCCCTTCTAGACGGTACTCATTTTACTGTTGCACTTGGCACAAGGTATATTTAATAGAAGGTGATGCGTAGAGAAAGAGAGGGAGAGCGGAATGGGAAGCGAGATGCAAGGCCTGCTCGGCATGTGTAGGATGTGCGTGCCAGAGAGAGGAGGATTCGATTGGGATTTGGGAGACGCTCGCTATCTCCTGCTTTCGCACCAATAAATTTCGAGGCTGCCACATACTGCACACACACACACGCACACACACATAATACTTGTGGTAAACGAGAAACGGCAACAGCAACGGCAAATTGTTGCCACAAATGGGAGCAGCAGCGGCAGCAGCAACTGCGAAAAGTATCTTTGTATCTTTCTGTGTAAACGAGATTAAAGCTAATGAAAATGACCAGCCAACCACTCGCGCAGCTGATTCGGTGTTAATTTTGTCTGCTGTATATTTTTTGTTTGTTTTTTTGCTTGTGGCAACTGCAACTGTTTGCTGCAGACCAGCGGCAGCACCATAAAAATGCTCAGAAATTTGTTGCATGCTGTGTGCGTGCGTGCAGCTCGACTAGCACCAGCCCCAGCCCCAGCCTCAGCCCCAGCCTCAGCCCCAGCCTCAGCCCCAGCCTCAGCCAAACTTGCAACTTGTTTCACAGCATGCCAGCACAGCCCCCCAGCCCCACCAGGAGGCAGAGAGTCGTGAATTTATGCCCCAAGTGGAGCTGCAGCTACAGCTACAGCCACATCCACATCACTTAACCGAATTAGTTTCAATTGCACATTCTTCAGATGCCGCTTGGAAGTTTTTCGTGTGTGTGTTTTTATGGGCCCGTGAAAAACCAGTTAACAGCAAAAGTGACTTGTCTCGGATTTCGTTTTTTTCGAATCGATTTCTTTCACACAGAGTCCCGTATCGGATTACAATTTGTTGTTCTCCCCCAACCACCCACTCTCCCCCATGGTTGGGAGAGTGTTGGAGTTGGCCAGCAATTAATCACACAATACGATCCCCAATCGCATGCCTCTGCCAGTTTGTCGAAAGTTTTTTCTCTTTGACTTTTAATGCACTTTTAATGGCATTCAAATGTTTCCGCCTCGATCGGCAGGCCAGGCCAACCAGGCCAGCAACCAGCAGCCAGTCAGCCTCAGATGTTTACGACGCTCAATTAAGCCAAAACGACTGCAGAGCACATGCCTGAGAGGGGAGATCCATTTGCATGTGCCCTGGTCTTAGCCTTGGCCCTAGCCAACCCAGAACAGATCCCCTGGTAGATGGTATTCTATGAATTACGGCTACTACTATACGGAGTACGGATTTACTTGGAAGGAGCGCCACGAAGGCCCACCTACATATTTACTATGGGCTGCATCGCATGCGAGTCAAGAGTCCCGGCTACATTCAAAATGTTGCCGCTTTTGTGGCAACAAAGCTCTGGGCTCTCTGGCTTTCATTGTCAAAGTTTTCCCCCTCCTGCCAAATGTCTAACAGCAGTGGATCGGATCCGTCGTGGCTGCCACTGAAGTTTGTGGAGGGCCCCAAAGAGGAGACATGCACACAGCATAGCCAAGGGCTCTGCTCTGCCCTGCCCTGCCTTCTCCTCTACATACACACACACACACACACGG
Source organism: Drosophila helvetica (assembly GCA_963969585.1). Taxonomy (NCBI): domain Eukaryota; kingdom Metazoa; phylum Arthropoda; class Insecta; order Diptera; family Drosophilidae; genus Drosophila; species Drosophila helvetica. Next base: position 16,157,640 of record OZ018404.1, read on the forward strand.
AGAGACATACAACTTTTGCAACTCCACAAGGAGCAACTTCTCTTCTTCAGTTCACCCTCCTCCTCATCTCTTCATCTTCTTGTGGAGCCCATGGGGAGAGGGGGGAGTAGAGCCAAGGAGGGAGCGAAACTTTGTCGTTTATATTTCGCTTCGCATTTGGCAGTCCTGCCCCGTAGCCCCCCTCCACCGTCTGGCGCTTTTGTTGCATCTACTTTTTGTTTAATATTAATGTGTGTCCCCCCCTCCCCACTACCACTGTGCCTCTCCTTCTCGTCTTGCCTTCTTTTCAGTTGTTTTCCTTTTGTTGTGTTTCTTGTGCGAGAGAGAGAGAGCGGGAGAGAGCAGAAGTTCTCTTCTCTCGCTCTTGCTAGTGTGTTTGTCTTCCTTCGTTTTCGTTGTTGAGTTTCTTTTTCAATTCAACTCCCCTGACGCTCTTTGCTTTCCCCTCGTTCCATCGTTCGTTCGTTGGTTCGTTCGTTCGTTCATCTTCTCGTTCCTTCCTCTCTTTTCGAATTGTTTGTGCTTGCTCATGCGAAATGTATGCTTGTGTGTGTGTTCTCTTCTTCTTTGCTTAATTCTTGCCTCATTTTCGTGGGGGCCATAAAATGCGAATTGTGTTTGTTAATTCATTATTTTACCCAACCCAACCCATACCCACCTCTTCCTGCCATCCCTGCTGCCCTGCTATCCACGAAGTGACCGCATTTCCCTCGTTGGCTTTTCCACAACACAACGGTGTGTCTGTGTGTGTATTCATTAAAAACACGAAACAAAATCATTTTCCTTGCTGTAAATACGCGCTTAATAAAGCGCTCAAGCACGGCTGCTGCTGCTGCTGTCTGCTGCTGTCGTCTCTTCTCTGGTCAAGAGTGCGTGGCGTGGGGAAGGGAGATGGCAGAAGGCAGAAGGAGCTGAGCTGAGCGGAGCGGATGCCGCACAAAAGCAGAGAAGAGCAAAAAGAGAATAAAGGTGAAGTGGTATTAAATTTCATATGCGTCGTTGCTCTTTGGCTCAATGTCTTGTAGCCCATTATCTGATGAGGAGTGTCGGTCGGTTCGTCCGTCTGTCGGTCGGTCGATTCGTTTGGCTGTGTTCGGTTATAGGGGAGGGATGAGGAACACGGGAGGAGGAGGATGAGAGCCAGAAAAGAACACTTAAGCCTGAAATTGGCAGCTATTCGCTCTGCCTGGCCTGGCCTGGCTCTTCTGCCTTCTGCTTCTGCTTCTCCCTCTTTGGCGTTGCCTTTGCCTTTGCTTCGATTCTCGTTTCTTGCTGTCTGGGCCTCCTCCTCCTCCTCTTTGACTCACCACAGCATGCTCCCCTCTGGCATCTACTTATGTCTACTTGTTATTGTTCGACATAATGGCAAAATATTGTATTGCCAACATTTTTTCTTCTCCGTGCTCCTTCTATCCGCCGCTTCTTCGGCATGGGCTGCTTCTCTTTGCTTTACTTTGCTTGTGTGTTTGATACTCTTGATACCGGAAGGTATGCTGATTTTTACAAGGCAAATGCAGGGGGGAATTCTCCATTACAGATATGGCTTCGGATATTTCAGACACTACTATCTATATATCAACTCTTTCTTTCCGTGGGGAAAGATATGTACATATTCCCAACCCAAATACAAATATAGCTGCTGTGAAGAAAGGGTATAACGAGCCAACAGTTTCTCTTCTTTCTTTTTTTCTCTTTGCTTTTACATATTTTTTGCTTTGCCGCAAAGTTTACGAAGTCATCGCGAGAGAGCGAGAGAGAGGGAGGGAGGGAGAGAGCAAGCTCACTTGACAAATGACTGGAGTAGAACTTGAGTAGAGCATGGGAGCCGATCCGATGCCCTTCCCCGATCCGACCCGACCCTCGACGCGACTCTTTGCTCTGCCACCGGGAGCGAACAATGGCAATAAAGTGCGTTAACTTTTTGGCAGACAATAGATTTTATTTCTGGCACAGACCAAAATGGTTATCCAGCCAACCATCCAACAGTTGCCGTACCGAGTCGTATGAGTGGAGGGTAAGGAGGGTGGTTGGGGGGGGGGGGGGGGTTGAGGCTTTCAGAGGGTGTGCGTGTGTGTGGAATTGTTTTATTATTGCCTTCAGGCATTTCGAATTGAATGCGCACGAGTGGGTGTACGTGGTGTACCCTGGTCTCCTCTCCTCCCCTCTCTCCCTCTGTGGGCACATGTTTATCTACAAATGTACATCTACATACATATCTACACATATCAATGTGTAATGTAGAGATGTGTGACAGCTCCCAGAGAACGGTGACTCCTCCTGTGGTCATTGTGGGCTGAATGTTTGCAAATGCCAGAAGTTTGTGGAATTTGAATACAATATTCCACCCAGATCTGTGCAAATAGGAAGTTGGAGTACCATTTAGTTGGACTGCTTTCCGCCATAGTTCCGCGCCTTGGTTGCTCCTTGCTCCGCTCCGCTTTACAGCCACTGTTGCTGTCTCTCTCTCTTTCTCTCTCATTCTCTCAAACATTGTTTGCATAGTAAATGCTTAATGCGCCTCTCTTACGCCTCTCTCTCTCTCTCCCTCTGCCTCGTCTAACCACACAACAAACTAACTGTCCCGCTCCGCTCTCTCCAGCACCACACCCAACATTCTACCATCCATCCAAGGTGTGTTAAATACAGGGTAATGCTTTTTGTTGCCTTACTGTCTATGAGGCTTGTCTTAGTGACTTTCAACAAAGTCTGGCCTTACCTTCTGCTTAATAGACCCGGCATCCATCCAGCCATCCACATCGATGGCTTGGCATGGCCTGGGCATGGGCACGGGTCCCCCCTCCAGCATCTCCCCTCGTCTTGGTTGCATTTTGCAACTTGCTGATCATTTTACACACTTACCACAGTTGTTGTTGTTGCTGTTGTTGCAGGCTCTTAATATGCTTTTAGATATGCATCAGCCATATCTATGTGCCACAGTGTGTCTCTGTGTGTGTGTGTGTGTAACTGAAGACGTTGCCAACATCGTCGTTGTTGTCACTTCTTCCCTCTGCCGCGCTCTCTCACTCTCTCTCTCTCCTCTCTCTGCTTTTTGTTGTTGCTGCCTTTTTGCGAGTATTTGTGCATTGAACTGGAAACGCGCCAGAGCCCACCCCACCCCCCGCATTGCTCTCGAACATGACTGGACCAGCCAGAACGGCGCAGCAGACAATTTGCATGCCAAACAGCATACAGAATATGTACATATCGCAGCCCGGACCAGACCACAGCTCCAGTCACCCCCGTCCCCCGTCCCCAGGAAACTGCCAACTTGCCTTCCACCAATCCCCGTTTGCTGGTCTCTGGTCTCTGATTGCTGTTTTTTTTTTTTTCCATTCGCTTGGAGCACCGCTGGCTGCCACTTGGCAGCTCCACAAGCTCCGAGCGGAACGCGGATGATGCGAGCGTGATTCGTGATTAAGGATGGATGCTAGTGCTAAGCGAGGCAGCTGGCTGGCTGTCTGCCAACAGATTGATCTTTCCCATTAACATTTACATCATTTGGGCCCGAAATCGATGAATGTTTTACCCAATTCACGATGCCATCTCTAGGGACAACATTTATCCCCCTGGAACATGCCTTTTCCTTTTCCCTTTCCTTCTTCGACTGTGTATTGGCATTTTACTTATTCATGTTTTCTCGACTGCCGTTTCTCTCTTATTCAATATCAAATGATATGCACGTGTGTGAGTGTGTGTGTGTGTGTGTGCAGACACTTGAGAGGGTAGTGAAGGAACCAAATCCGGAGCCAAATCCGGATATGTACTGGCATTGAGCGTAGACAAGGCAAAAGTCAAGGGGCTCAAGTCGATTCTATATGTTACTCGAGTGGGCACTCTCCGCTCCGCACTCCGGCTGCTCGTTACCCGTACAAATGTTCCGGATTGACTCTGAAGCAGCTGCTCCGCACTCCACACTCCACGGGCCATGGGCCACAGCCACTGTTTCCCTTTTTCGCACATTGTTGAAGGAATTAATCTGCAAATCAATTAATTTTCATGCCACTTGGCATTTTTTTGTTGCACTACGCTTCGCTGGGCAGCGCTGGGCGTCGAGTGGAAGGAGCTGGTTCTAGTTCAGGTCCAGGTCCAGGTCCTGGTCCTCGTCCTGGCCCTGTTACCCGAACCCCGAACCCCGCACTCAATCAAATGAAAATTAGCATTTAATGCGCCCAAAAGCCAAGGGATGACGAAGAGGAGAGCGGAGGGAGAGTATGTGGCAAGGAGAGGAGCGGGGACCGTCCCTTGGGACTCGAGCTACCAACCCTCTTGCGGCCAATCCGCCTGGTCCCTGTTCCCTGTTCCCCGTTCCCCGTTCCCCTGCCCTTGGGCCAGGATTTGAAAGGAGGTCTACGAAATAGTCCACAAAAGGGAGAGACGGGGAGGAAACGGAAATTGATTGCAGTTTCAGGATTTGGGCAAAACCCTCCTTATCCCGCATCCTCATCGTCATCCTCATCCTCAATTTCCTCAATGCCCTCCCCTCCTCCTCTTGCCCGTCCTCCTCCTGTTGCTGCCTGACAAAAGGTGTCAGCTATGTAATTATACGTGCCGCATTGTCCTTGTTTCTCCCCTGTCGCATCCCATCCCATCCCATCGCATCCCTCCCCTTGTTTACTTATTAAGCATATTTGTCCTGTGTCCCCCGGCCCCGGCCCTGCCCCTGCTAGCCTGCTTTGCCGCTCCTTTGTGGCTTCTTTCTCGTTCCGTGACAGCTGCGCACATTTTCTCTGCGTCTACAGTTTCCTTTCCCCCCCGACCACTAGTGTTTCCTTTTGTTGTTTGTTGCATACGTAAATTGGCTGCAGAGTGTCCTTTCTGCGTCTGCCCTGCCCTGCTGCTTTCTCCCTGGGCTGGGCACGCTGATATTTACAATAATTATCTGTAATTAATCCCAGCGACACATTAATCAACATTTTCCCACCTTTCCTTTACGCCCACGCTCTCTGCCTCTGTCTCTGTCTCTGTCTCACCTTTCGCGGTTAATTATCCAAGTGGCTTAAGTCGTGACAGGAGAGCGGGGGCAGGGCGGGGCAGTGGGTCAGCAGGGAGCAGGCTGGCGCATAATCTAATTAAGTGGCCCACGTGCTCCTCCTCCTCCACCTCCCACATTCTCATCCTCCGTGTCCAGCCTCTTTGCCTGTGTGGCACCTCCTACACCGCCTCCCCACCCCCCTCCCTCTGGCTGTGTTTTTGCGTCATAAAAATACACAGAAAATGAGAAAAGAGCTGCCCTGCCGCCTGGATGGGAGTGGAGGATGCCACAGTACGGGTGTACGTTACGGCAGAGAGTGGAAATAAGAAATAAATGAACAGAGCAGAGGCTGTCCCACCTCCTAGTCCCAGTCCCAGTCCCAGTCCGGATTCGTAGTGCCAAAAGGTTGTGCATGGCCAGGACATGTCGACAGTGCCTCCTAAATGATCCCCCCACCCGTGGAGACAGATTCCGGATAGCAAAAGGGACGAAACGAAACGCAACTCCGTGCTAAACAATGGGAGACAAAAAGAAAAAAACAGAAAAACAGAAAAACACACATGAAAAGCATACATTACACGCTCGGATTCCCTCGAGGGTTGTGTGGTGGCAGGGGGGAGAGAAGAGAAACAGAAAAACGGAGAAACAGAGAGGAGTGCTCTTGCCAGAGAAGGTGGGAAGGGGGGGATAATGTTGTTGGTTCACATGTCAGAGTTTCGTTTCTTTTTTTCTCGTTGCCTCTTTCAAATTTTTTGTATGAAAAGCGAACGTGGCGAAGGGAAGGGAAGGGAAGGGTAGGGAGTCCTTGTAGAGGGCCAGAGTAACGTTACACTGGCAGAAATATTTAAATTACATATTTGAAATTCAGTAATTAGAACGGTGACGAGCCAGAAAGAGAGAGAGGTAATCCGTGAGAGAGTAAATTTATTTCAATCAAACATTTTTATAAATCGAAGAATTTCGAATATAAAGCACGAATTTTCGCTTGCATTTTTGCTTGAATTTTTTGCTGGAATTTGTTCCCCTTGAGTAAATTTCTTATCCATATATTTCTATATGTATATGTATTTCTCCTTTGAGAGGAATTTTCTGCTGACTTATGGGGATTCCTAGGAAATGTCTTTGCTGTTCAGCTTGGAAAATGTGTAAAAAGAATTTAGCAAATTCTGGTTGCTCCTTCTGGATGCTGGATAAATATTTGTCTATGGCAGGGACGAAGCTTTTGGGATAATCCGAACAGCCAGCCCTGCCACTCCCTTTGACCAGGGGATCATTTAATTTGCAAATTTCTGCTCTTCCCCAGGGACTGGGCCGTGCCGAATGTTTGCACAGAAAGGCACAGTGGGGAGGGCAGGGCAGGGCACGGGGGGGCACAAACAACACGCGTCACATGCGGAGTGTTTCGGATGGGAGAGAGTAATTCCGGGAGAATGCTACAAATCTGTTGTTGTGTTGCCGTTGATTACGGTAACCGCATCTCCCTCTCTCCCGCTCTCTCTCTCTCTCTCTACCGCTCTCTTTATGCTGCGTGCAGCTGTCTGTGCCCTCGAAAAGGGGTGGGGCAGGGGGAACGACGGCACCCCTTTCCAACTACAATTCCATTCGGATTCGCCCCCTCCCCCTGCTATGCATTTAGACCGAAAATCCAGTCAATCAAAAGCGTGCGCAAATATCCCAAGGGGGAAAGTCAAATTTGCCTGCCATTCCGGCATTTTCCATTCATTACTTATGCGTAGACAGTCGTGCAGGGGGGAGAAAAGCAACCCTCGTGGCAGCAGCAGCAGCAACCCTTAAACTCCCCTCTCTATGCCTCTTCCCCTCTCTCTGCCTACCATGTTAATCGTTATTTTGGCACTCTACCGCTCCGCTCCCCTCCCCACCCCTCTCCTGCCCTTTGTCCGTTCGTTGCTGCGTAATCGCTTTTCGCCATAAAAATCTAAGAAAGATATTTCCAGGGTCCCAGGGTCCATTTCTGGCGTAGCGTAGCGCATTTTCAAATTATCCTCAATGAAATTATGAAAGCAAAAAAGAAAAAAATAAAGGGTCTCTGGTCCCCGGCCAGGAGATGATCGTATGACGAGGGGGGGAGTGGAAAGGAGAGGGAAAGGGAAACAAACCGCTTGAGTCAAATATTTTTGATGAGGGTCATAATTATAATGGAACAGGTCTCGCATACAGACAAACCTCACCCCGCGCCCCTGGCCGAACCGTGAGTCGTGCCTTGGGTTGTTTTTTTCCCCTCTCCCTCTCCCCCTCCCATCCTCATCTCTCCCTTGTGCAGTCCGTTGCTTCGTTTCGTTTCGTTTTCGTTGTGATGCGAGATCCCTTGTCTCAACACTTTTGCGGGAGGTGTGGCAGCCGTGTGTGGGGAGGGGGAAACGTCGTATAATGCATGATTCATGCTGTCTCTCTCCCCCCGTCGCTGTCAAGCATTAACCCTCGGCTTCTGCTTCTGTTACTCTCCTTCGTTGTTGCCCTCCTCCTCCTCCCACTCTTCTTCGCTGCTCAGATACTTGAAATGCAAAATTGGGGACCCGATGCTCGCCCTTTCGCACGCTGTTTCGTCGTTCCTCCATGCCTTCCCTGTTTCGTGGGTTATGCTGTAGCAGTGAGTGGGAGGGGGAGGGGTGACGTGACGAACAGGATTTGGCATAATTAAAATAAATTTTAAACGATTGCCATGCTTTGATTATACCGTTGCAGAGCGAGAGACAGAGAGGGAGTGGGGGGGGGAGAGAGTGCTACTGTCGAATGCTGTTTGTTTGTTTGCTGGAAATTGAAAAGTAATGCCACTTTTGTCACTATTGGGTTTGCCCTTCAGGGCAATTATCTCTCCCCCATCTCTGGCTCTGGCTCTCGTTCTCGCTGTCCCTCTCCTTCTCCCTGCCTGCCTGCCAGAAGTGTGAAGCGAATGTGGAAAGAGGCTGAGTGTGGTGTGTGGAACATTGGAAGAGGACTAGCGGGAAGAGGAGTAGGAGTAGGAGGAGGTGGAGTAGAAGTAGGACCTGCAATCAAGTTGTTTTATGACCGTATGGCAGCTACCATCATCTCTTCTCACCTCTCGCTCTCGCGCCCACCTCGCTTTTTGTTTTCGATCCGCAGGCCTGCCCGAGCAAGGCATATTAGGCGGAAGGTAAGGCCCAGCTGAGAGTCAGTTTGTGTTTGCTCTTCGATTGCCTTACCTTCTTCTCTCTGTCTACCCTCTCTGTCTGCCTGGGTGGAGGTCTCTCTTCTGGTCTCGGCCTGAGTTCACGCCACAAATCACAACATCGAGTGGAGTGGTGTGGAGTGGAATGAGAGGGAGAGTGAGACAAGACACCTCTTGCACAGCCATTAACACGCAAAAGGCTCTCCCGTGCCCACTCCCCCCGTAGCGTAGTATCTCTCGCTGCACTCACCCTTCCCCCGCCCCCTACTCGTCCCTCCGACTACTTTAATAACAAAGTAAATATTGTTCATTAGTAAATATTTACACGCTCGTCGCATGTTTGTTCATATTAAATACGCTCTCCCAGCCCCCAGCGGTGGAAGGGGAATACCAACTACCTCGACTGGGACTCGAGTGTGTGTGTATGTGTGCATGTGTGTGTCTGCGTCGCTGCTCTCCCTCTGCCCTCTTGCCTGTGCTCGTTTATTTATTTATGTTTCCATATATTTATTTATGCGCATTCGTTTCGTCCCCCCCACCCCCCTCTATCGTTCGGTCGCGCTATCTAGAAAAGTGCCTATCGAGCTATTAAACATTTATCGATAACTTTTTACAGCTGTCTTGTGGAGAGAGCAGCCCAGGAGTAGCAGTAGGAGTAGGAGGGGGGCTGGGAGAACTGTTTGCTCGCCGATGTGTGTGCGTGTGTTTGTGTGTGTGTGTCGCCTCCTCTCTGTTTGCTTTATAATTTATGTGCATTCCAAATGAAGCATTTACGACACGCAGAGCCACGCCCCAATTGCCCCAACAGTTTTTTGGGGTTGCCTTTGCCACAGGGCCTGTAGGGGGGAGATAGATGGATGGAATGGAATGGATAGACAGAGATGCCGATACCCCCCACAAGGAAACTTCAGGGTATTTTAAGATCTTAGAATCTCTAAAAAAATATACACACAGACAGGCATGGATATCCTCGAAGGGGGGGGTTTCTCCTTCTCTCAAAGCTAGACTAAAACTTGTGTATATCCCACCATCCAGGGTATGCCATGATTCGAGCATTGAGGCTTTCATCCAACCCCCTAGCCACCCCAGCCCAGGCCATGCCATTCCGTATTTCGGTTGATTTGCCGCGTGTCACTTGCAACTAATTGCCATTAGGCGCCGTTAAATAATTTATACGACACAACAGAGAGCACATGCAACACCAGCAACAACACGAGGCACACAGCCACACCACAGCCACTGCCGCACAGCAAACGGCTAAAACAACGAGGAAAATTCGATCTTGTCTCGTTCGTTTGCGGCATTAGTGTCATAATTTATTTCCATATTGAGTTTGCAGTTTGCTTTTGGCCTGCCAGTTGCCAGTTGCACACGGACAGGGGCATGTGGCATGTAGCAGGGGCAGGGGGCACACGGGGGCCACTTTATGGCGCTGCAACATGCACAACACGAAAACTGAAAACGAAACGAAATTGCAGCAGCGGTCGCCGCTGCCGCTGCCCCAGCCGCTGCCGCAGTCGCAGCCGCAAGAACGAAACGCGTTTTGCGGCGCCGCAGCACAAAAACCAAATTGTAACCAAATGCGGTCCGTTGCACGGACTCGGACCAAGTGGCATGGAAGGGGCAGGGGCAGTGGCATGGACATGGACGTGACGGTAGTGGATGGACGGGGTTTGCGACTGGACGGACGGACGGACGTACGGACGGTCACTTGAATTGAAACCGCAACGGCGGCAAAAACCACACGCCATCAGTTCCCTCCCCCTGCTCGACTCACCTTCTGTTTCCCTGTGTCCCAGCACCCTCCGCGGGGCATGTTAAATGCAACCGAAGCAACGAAGCGTGCAAATCATGTTAGCCCCTGCCCCACCCTGCCACAGCCGCAACGGCTGCCCGGCTGCCCCCCTCATCATCTCTCCATCATCCAGCCCCTGCCGTGCGCACTCACTGCTGTCGCCCCTCTCCCCTCCCTGCAGTCTGTGCACGCTTTGCAATGCAAACGACCGCAGGGGTCCATATCCCAATGCCATAAAAGGTCGCCCTCTGTCTGCTGCTGCTGCCGCCTGCTGCTGGCTACTGGAGGATGGTGGCAGCCAGAGGGAGTGGAGTGGAGTGGACTGGACTGATGATGGTGGTTCAGTGAAGTGCGGTACAGTGGGGTGGCGTGGGGTGGTGTGGGGTGGTGGCAATTGTGTGGACATGACGCACAATATCAACATGGACAGAGGGACGGGACTCGAGTGCCACGTTTTTGCCAGTTGCTGGAAATGATCGGAATAGTTTTCCTTTTAACGCGTTAATCAAAGACGATTTAATGAAAAGGGGGCGAGAAAAACGAAAAGAAAATTGCTGCTGAACGAATCGGCAAGAGTGAACAAGTGACATATTGGAAATTGTCTATATCTGATGCCATAATCATTATCGTAAGAAGATAGAAGATAAAAGACTGTTGGAAGAGCATTACTAAGCATTAAAATTTAGGATTATACTTACTAGAATGAATCTACTTAATAAATTTAGTCATAAGATGACTTCGTCACCAGGCCTGCTCTCTTTCGAGGACCATCCGTTTGTCAATATGCATGAAAAACGTGCAGAACGTAAAATGTTTGCCATCTCTTTCTAGAGCTTGTCCATCTGAGACCCAAGAGAGAGAGAGAGAGTAGATGGTCCTCAACACAGCGGACGACGTCACTTTATTAATAAAGTCTTTTGCTTAGAGACGATGCATAGAGCGAGGCAGAATGGATGCAGGAAAGTCAGCCTCATTTAATTCAAGAAAGAAAATCGAAATTATCAAAGAAATGCTGGCTGCAGAAGAAAATGTATTTTCATTGAACGAAAACCGAATTTATCAATCAACTGGCAATTGTTTCAGCCACAGATGCACCCCGCATCCCCTCCCGCCCCCCCTGTTCCCCTGTCCCGAATCTATCAATTAAGTCACACTCTACATATGTTCGGTGCTGCTGCTGCCCCGCGCGATGGCAGTCGAGCGTGTGACGACGCTGTGGCGCCACAGTCATAAAGCCCTCTCTCTCTCTATCTATCTCTCTTTTTCTCCAGCCCCGCGCAAGAGCCTTTCGCCGCCAAGTGACATATTATTAAGCATTTAAGGCACTCGAGTGTGAAATTACAACAAAAAAAAAACAACAAAAAAAGAATGCTAGTAAATGTGTGGCTAATAAACAAGCGACAGAGCGGGATGGCCAAAATAGGGGAGGGGGAGAGAGAAATAGCGGGTAAAATGAGATTAAACCGTCCAAAGAGCAACACAAAAGCAAATGGAAAATTTGTCATTTATAATGAATGCGTGGCTAATATCAATAATAAATGAACGAACCGAACCGAACCGAACCGAGCCAGATACAGATACAACCTGCGGTGCTGCCCACTCTATTTGCAGTCCACATGCACACAGAGACACAGAGAGAGGGGTGTCTGTGTGGGGGCATGCCCCACACAATCGAAAGAAAAAAAGCCAATTTAATGGCCATAATTTCGTTGCTGCGGCTGCCGTGCTGTCTGCGACACAAAATCAAATTTAGCGACATGAAAGCACGTCATGAAACGAGACGAATGGAACGACATGAAACGACAAGCGAACAAGTTAACAAGAGCAAACAGCCGCACAATGGCTGGGCGGGGGAGAGCGAGGGAGAAAGAGTGCCATGTGTGTGTGTGTGTGTGTGTGCGTGTGTGTGAGACAAAGACCACCCGCAAAGCCATAACCAAAGCCAAAGCAGGCCAAAGGCAGGGAAAGAGAGCGAGGGGGAGGGCGAGGGCGAGCAGCAGCCCATTAAAAGCTCACAAAAACAGAAATACAAAATCACTTTTTGGTTCGCCCATTCGTATGCCCCCGCAGAGGGGGAGGGGTAATACTCTGATTTCGGGAACATACTCATAATCAAAGATATTCCAACAGGAAAACAAATTTCATTTCGATTTTCGTTCGGGGCACTCTTTGGGCTCTGACCTGGGCGGCTGAGTCGGTCCCAGAATCGCACAACAAATACACAGCCCCTGACGAGGCTGTCCCACTCATGCCCAGGGCATGCAATTTGTTATTGTTATTGTTCTAGGACAGTCTAGGGGACCGTCTTTTGGCATTGTATAGCCTTTGATATAATGCATTATCTGCCAACTCCCATATAGCCATAACGATTGAGGCAGACCCAACGTTTTTGCTGGCAGACCCAACGTTTTGCTGTCAGATTTCATGTGCCTACAGATCTGGAAGGGTATTAAGAGCTTCACCATCAGAAATAATGGGAGAAATAATGGGTTCACTGCGCCCCAAATAGCATATTTCCCTCCTCGCTTGCCGCTCCCCTTGCTGTCAGCCACCTTTTCGGGGGGTGGTGGGGCCTTGGAGCAAGAGGATGGCGATGATGCCAAAAGTGCTTTCAGCTCGCTCTGAATGCGAGTATCATTTATATATAATAATTCCACATGCTTTTTCACCCTTTTTTTTCGTTTTCCATTTTACATTTCACTGAATTGCCATTCATTTGATTTCCCAATGAATTTAAATGTAATTAATATTTTAGGTTGTGTTTTAATGCCTTTTTGAATGGACATGTTTATTAAATAACTTTTATCTGATTGTGAAAAACCCCTAATTGCTTACCTTTTCATTGCGGAAAAACTCAATTGAAACTTTCTGTTTGAACTCATTTCCATGGAAAATATCAAGCGTGAAATTGTGCCATGAGAAATTGTAATAATATTGTTGTGATTTTAATTATTTCTTTCAAATTTGTCAAACAATTTCAGAAATTTAAATTCAGGCAGCTAAAGAAAAAATGGGTTTCCTTTTGTCAGAACCACGGGAATTGTGTGGCTTAATTTACGATTTTTGAACTAAAAATATTTTAATTTAAAAAAAAAAGAACAGCATTTTTTTTATGAAATTAAATATTGAAACAGAATTTGGCAAAGGAAAAGCGGCGCCTTCAATTTGTACAAATTGTTGCCGAAATTGAAATCGCAAAAGTTTTGCGAAAACCAGAGCATGGCTGAGCACGGAGAATACCCATATTCGATTGAATTCTTTTCGTACTTTGTGACCTCTTCCGAGTTCTTTAAATTGTAAATTATTTGCTTAACGATAGGCAAAAAAAAAGGGAATGTTAATGCAGACAATTTGCCATTTTGCCAACCAACTAAATGTCTGGCCAATATTGTGCATAAATAATAAATGCAGTGGCACGCGGGGGTGGGGGCCTACGTGTTATTTGCATAATTAATTTCCAACGGCGGCGGCGCACGGCATGCAACTTGGCGTATGAGCGATATCATGGGGTAGTGCATAAATCAGGCGGAAAAACGCCCAGACCCAGACACAGACCCAGCCACAGAGACCCCAAATAGAGTCTTGAAGTAGCAGCCAGCAGCGGACCAATCTTTTTGGGGACCATTGTCTGCCTGTGCTGCCTTTCAGTGCCATATTTATTAACACTTTGGCCCAAACAGGCGTCGGCCATTGTTATGTCAGCTAATTTGCATATTCAAATTGATTTTCCCCCTGCCGCAACACAACTTCGTGTGTCTGGGAGTCAACGAGCCCCTCCGATCGTCTGAGATCTGTTCGGGGAGCAGCCCCGCCCCGACAACGTCTCGTGTACACCTGTAGTATACTTAATTAATTATTTTAATTGCAGCGAATAATGGCGGCACTTAATCAATAATAGTTTGAGTTGTCTGTTGAGTTGCGCTCGCTGCTCGAACCACTTAATGACGGGGTACTTTGTTCACTCGCCAGACATTTGGTCACCGTGCAATTTGCATAAATTAACAGAATCCCCTACCTGCCACCCCCCGGCCAAGCCCACTCCCCCTCCGCCACCTGCTTCTATCAATAGAGCTGGCAGCAATAGACGACAGACCATAGACCGTAGACCCCCACCTGGCCAAGGCATTTTGTGCCAGTGCCAAATCGTATGCACTGCACAGTGATCGGTGCTTAAGGGGGAAAATGTCTCAATTTGGCAAAAGAAAATTTAACGAAAATTGTATGGCATTTTCGGTTAGGCAAACCTTCACTGTAGCTCTTTTTCCTAGCGAATTGTGCCAGAAACTGCGCCTGCCCTGCCGTGCCCTGCCCCCTGCCTCATCGAGCCCTGGACAGAGCCAAATGTCGCAAGCAGGCCTCCTCGTGGGTCTCTCAAGTGGCTTCCAATTGCCTGCCAAATCAACTTGAGAGAGCAACTACATTTTCGAGTAGTAGATACAGATACACAGATACACATATATACGAGTACGAGCACGAGTACATCTGTATTGGTGCCAAGGGTTGGGCTGTGCTGTGGGGACCCCGATTCAAGTGGCTGCCCCTGCCACTGCCACTGCCCCTGCCCCTGCCACTGCCTTTAGCCGTCGTCGCTTGCTCTATAATTAAATTGCCAAAAGTGCTGGCGGCATTTTTAGGTCTCTATTCTTTGTATTATTATTTATTTTGTTTTATTTATTTATTTATATATATTTTTTGGCACTTGGCTTGGCTCAACCACCTTCCACCCAACGACCACCGCCCACAATTATTGTCAACTGCAATTTGCATTCGTTGGCATCATTTTCCATAGAAGAAAATGAAATCATTTTCTCTGTGTTCCCAGCTGAAAATGCGGGCGTGGCCCCACCTCCTGCCTGTCAAATGAAAAATGCAAACAATTAGATAGATTGCTTTATTCCGAAGCCATTCAAATGAGCAGAGCCCCGAACCCCAACCCGAACCCCAACCCGCCAGAACAACAGCCGAACCGCCGCGCCGCATGGCGATGAGGCACGTTTATTAACCTTTTGAACTCATTTGAGGCGAAACTCATCAATTCACTGGGCCCAGGGGGAGGGAGGAGGTAGGAGGGGACCCAGAAAAAGAAGAAGATGAATCTTTTTTGCCTCCCGGGCAGCATCTCGGGCCAGGCTGCTGGACGGAGGAAGAAGTGAGAATGTGGCATCGGAAACACCCTGTACTGGCCAGAGCTCTCTCTCTCCCTGTCTCTCTCTCTTCGCTCGATTATCGCAGTAATTAGGCACTTAAGATACCATTTAAATATCAGATTAGTTGTTGGGGAAACTGATTTGATCCCAGGGGATCTACGCTCTTGGGAATAGAAGAGCTACACACAGTAGAGGGTACGGCAACAGTCGGTACGTTGGCTTCTCTTCGTTACCCTTCCATTCTTGCGTTTTTGTTTTTATTTGTGTTTTTTTTTCTGTCGTGTCTCCGACTCGAACTCCGACTCCAACTCCAACTCCGACTTCAACTTCGATTCTCTGGACGACTGGCTTGTGCGCGCGGCTCTTTTGCGTTGCCTTTCGCTGCCATCATCTCATCGTCGTCGTTGCTGCTGCTGCAGGCAGGGACAGAGGAGTGTGGAGTGGCGAGTGCTGAATGGCGAAAGGGGAGCGGCGAGTGCGGAGTGGCGAGTGTGGAGTGGGGGAACTGCAACTGTGGGGCGGCAGTTTGAAACATTTTTCATTTGGCTGCCTCTGTCTCTGCCCTGGTCGGGGTCTCTTCTCCCATCCTTCATCCTCCATTCTCCTCCTCCTCTTTCCTCTCGCGCGCTCTTTCGTGCGCTGACAATGGATGAACCGCAAGTTTTATTATTTTTTGCCTTCTCTTTTTTTCCCCTCACCCTTCTTCGTCTCTTGAATATTTTCTGGTGCTGCCCTGACCGTGTGCTTCTGTCGCTGCTTCACTCTTCGCTTCGCTTCTCTGTACTCTGCTCTTTGCCCGACTCTTGTGTGTGTGTGTTTATTTTTCAGCTTCGTTCTTATTTTATTTCCGGTCATTAAAAGTCAATCTCGAGAGGGTAGGGTCTCGCAAATGACATTGTCGCCGCTTTCAGTCGGCTAATTGAAGCTACTTGAGGGGGGCTTGGGTGGGGACTGTTGGGGGGAATATGAGTGGGAAGGCGCCTAACACGGTTCCATTTAATTAAGTTATTCGGAGCTGTTTGCCACCACTAATCTCCCCCATCTGGCTCCCCATCTCCGGGCCCATACATGACTGGCAGTTGCTCGTTTTGTTGCTCGTCTGAATGATGGCTGTTGGCTGTTGGCTGATGGCTGATGGCCGAGAGGTGGAAACAGTTACACAGAGACGGTCCAAGGGGCAAGGGCCAGAGACAAGTGTTGGCATGGCATTCTGTGGCACACAAAATGTAATTAGAAAGTTCCTTACTTCTTCTCTCTCTCTCTCTCTCTTTCTCTCTCTGTCTCTTCTAAACGGGTTAAATTGAATAAAAGGGTAAAAATGGGCATTGTACAGTGAAAGCTTGTACAGTATACGGCGAAAATAGGAATCTGATTATACATTTTCTATGGAAACAACCCCGAGATATGGGCACTACATATTCTTATCAATAATATCGTCAGAACTAGTTCGTTGCTCTTTCCCGTCTCTCTCCCTCGCTCCTTCCTCGAGTGAATCGAGTAGCGAAAACCAGAAGCAGCAACACCGAAACAGGCAAAAAAAAAACCAGTTTTGTAAAACATTTTTAGTAGAGCTACTAAATCAGTTTTTTTATTTTTTTATTTTTCAGTATGAAGTTTTATGGGGAAGAAATTTAGTGCTTTTTTGTATATTTTTATTTTTTGTTTTGTTTTATGGCAGATTGAGTTGCATTGAAAGAGCACGCTCCCTCTCTCTCTCTCTGCTCATCTCTGGCTGTCTGTCTCTATCTATTCGTTGCTGTCTTGACAGATTCGCAATTGTGTTGCCAATCACAGATTGTTGTCGTTGTTGTTGTTGCTGGTGCACATTTGTCGCATAATCCATTATGCCCCTCAGTCCCCTCTCCTTGCCCCACTGGGGGACACTCCATCCACCCCATTCAATTGTCATTGCGAATGTCAATAAATTATTTATGCGTCACATTAATTGCTGCCTCTGTAGTGGTGGTAGTGTGTGTCTCTCTCTCTCTCTCTTTGCCCATCTTTCTGTGCGAATGTTTTGTGGCATTTAAATTGAATTTTATTGTTTTAAATTGCGCATTTTATACGATACAAAACATTTGTTCATATTTTGTATTTATTTTATTTTGAATTTACTCTAATACTCTTTTCTCTCTCTCTATCTCTCTCTGTCTTGCAGGTGAGTGCCAATTAGTCCGAAAAGCGTTGCCAGATCAAAATTAAGCTGCAAAAGTCTGCGTGCTGAGAGGAGACTCTCGACTCGACTCTCTTACGCACTAAATGTAGATGTGTCCGCCCAGCAGAGTGTGGAGTCTCTGTCATTCTTGTTGCTGTTGTTGTTGTTGTTGGAGTAAGGAAAATTTTTAATTAAAAAACTTTTGCAATTAAAATGATTTTCGCTCGCAAAACTTTGCTCGAGGAGCCATAGATGGAGGACGAGACCCGGGCAGTGCCGAGCAGAGCGGAGCTGAGGCATGAAAATTGTTAAATTTGAACAACAACTTATATGCATAATTATCGTGAGGAAACCTTTCCCAGAGGGAGAGGGGAATGTGTGTGTGTGTGTGGTTGATAATTTAGAGAGTTGGTTTCAATGAGGGCGATATGTAGTTTGACCCTTTTTCATATACCACAAAAGTTGGGGAAAACACTAAAATGTAACTAAAATTACTAGTCCTTTTCTGTCCTTTTGGGGATGCCTTGCAATCCCTGAGTTTACTGATTTTTTATCTGAATAACAACCAGGACGTGTTTCCATGGTATAAATACATATCTACAGACATGGACAAAATAATAGCAACGGCATATTATTAATTAAATATTCACTAAACAAAAATAAATAAACAAAAAATGAATAAAATAAATAAAAATAATTTTAAAAAATAAATAAAAATAATTTAAAAAAATAAATAAAAATAAAAATATTTACTGAAAAATGTAGAAAAAAAAGAACCGAAAAATATCTGCCATGTCAATTTTGTTTTTTCCATGACTGTACGATGTACGATCTTCCTTCCACCTGTCATGTAATAGAGGGGAGGGTATCTAGCTGTCCTATGAGCGTATGAGTGTTCCGACATAAGTTTTTTTTGGTTTTATGTTGGCCATTAACGAAGGAAACTGAACTCAGTCACCCCACCCACCTCTTTCACTATCCTCCCCCTCACCCGTCTCCCCACCATACGTCAAAACATAAAACTTTCAAAACCACAAAACACACAACCTGAAGACACCCCCGCACGACGCTTCGGCTGCCACCACCACATGGCTCCTCCATCGGTGGATGGATGGATGGGTGGATGGATGGATAGATGGATACCCACAAACACACACACATACACACACAGCCAGAACAGAGCAGAACCACAGAACTCTGCCGAAACCGAAGCCAAAGCCAAAAACCGAAAACAAAAATAAAATAAACTGAAAATATCGCTTGCTTCTGCTGGAATTTGCGGTCATTTCCATTCCAGAGAATATTTAATAGCATTTTTGCATTTCAGTTGGCCGTTTTCCATTTCCATTTCCAAAGAACTGTTGATGTTTGCTTATTTTTAACTAACAAATATTGTGGAATATTTTTTCTTCCATTTTTATTTTGATTTGGCTCTGAAACAGAATTTTGTTATTTTTATGTCGAATCATTGTTCGGTTTTGTCAATAACATTTTGAGGACCCTTGGCTTATATTTATAGCCTAGCCGCCCATATCCAGGCTGGCTTTCGCTCTCCCCATCGCCCAGTGACTTCTCCTTTACAGAGTGGCTTAGCAGAAAAGAGTTTTCTCTCCCCCCCTCTCTCTCTGTCTCTCGTTACTACTGGCTCTATACCAGTGACACAAACAAATAGAAAAATCAATATGACAATGAAAGGAAAATAGGAAACGATAATAATTTATTTTTTATAATTTTTTATTGATTTATTTATTTATATTTGAGGCAGTAGTCACAAAATTATTCTATCGTATAATAATCCCACATTGATATTTAATGCTAAACATTTGTTTAATTTTTGTTTAATATAAATTTATAATTTTAATTGGATTATTGTGGTTTTTTTAATTTTGATTTTTGTAATTTAATTTCGTATTTATTAATTAATTGATATAATCTTTGGGAGTGTAATCGCTTAGCCTGACATTCTTCTTGCCATACGTTCTCCTTTATTTCTTGGTCCAGACTAATTTCTAATTGGAATTTGGGGGATTGGAGGAGGGGACTCCCCCCCCAAAAGCACCATAAAATGGGCACAGGTCTGCCGCCCCATGGAGTTCTCTGGATGGCATTAACATTTACATATATTTGTTGTGTGTGTGTGAAGCTCTGAAAGCAGAAGTAATAAAAACTCGAATAAAAGGAAAATAAACTGAATACGGAATTTTGAAGCAGCTCCCCACATGTCACCCCCACTCCCCCCTCCCCCAATGCCGCCTCTGGCATTTGTTGCTTTCTTTTTTTGCTTGGGCCATAAAAATTTATGACAGTTCGCACATTTGGCATACGAAAATGGAATACACTCCGAAAAGAGCGACACGCACACAGCGGCACAGTGGCACAGCGGCACACAGCTGTCAGAATTATGTACGTGTGAGAAATGTGTCCGAAAAAGAAAAAAAAAAATACCAACAAACCAAAGTCAAAATAAAAATCGTAAAAAATCCGACAACGCGTAATTTCAATGGAAACACATACATACACAGATATCTCTCTATCCGTGTATATGTATGTGTGCGGGCGGGTGAGACAAGTCAATGCCAAACTGCTGTCCTAGCCCCCGCCTGCTGCCACACAGACACACACACACACACTTTTAATTAATAAACAAACAAGTTAATTTGTTTTATTATTATTTCGAATGGAAATGCCTCGCGAGAATCTCTCGAGCACTTGAAAATCGATTTAGCTCTAGGGGCTTTGAATGAGGTGGAACTCATCCTTCCCGTGCCACATATTTGTATAATTAATGGCCCCCGAAAATCCCCAACTACATGCGTCGACAGCGGCCGCATGAATAATTTCTATAAATATCAGACAATTTTTTCTTTTAAATACTTTTCGAGCAGAAGATCTTGATATGGGTGGAAATCGTATCAACAGTTTCCATTCCCATCAAGTTTTGGCCAAAAGTCAGAGGGACTTATCTTAAAGATTTTAGAAATCGATTGTGGGGCCGTTCGCTTATGGGAATATTTAACATACATTCAATTCCTCGAAAATCTCCACAGTTCATCGGAATACTGATGAAAATGAGTTGATACGAACCTCAATAAGTATTCCCTCAATATATATTAGGTATATACTCAATTATTCTTCAGAGCTGCTGGCCGGCCAGGCATTGCCAGGCACATCTAGGGTATTCCTCATCCGTTGACATGTTCAATGCGGCGTATGCGCAATATTTCGCTGTGCGGCAAATAAAAACTCGCCAAAGGCGGCTTCGAGGCAATAAATGTTTTCTGTTTTGTTGATTTTATCATATACAAATATTATGTATGCATATGTATATTGTGTGCTATACAAAGAAAAGTCTATTGTGATGAGAACATGAACATGAGCATGTTCATACAGTCATGGACAAAATAACAGCAACGGCATCTATTTTTTGTCGTATCTGCTTCAGTGAATATTTGTTCCCTTAGTTTAATCATTTTTATTGAAAGTCTATGCAGTCGTTTTTCAAAATATAACAAAACAA
Source organism: Drosophila helvetica (assembly GCA_963969585.1). Lineage (NCBI taxonomy): Eukaryota > Metazoa > Arthropoda > Insecta > Diptera > Drosophilidae > Drosophila > Drosophila helvetica. Next base: position 16,178,374 of record OZ018404.1, read on the forward strand.
TAATATTCCGAAAAAATCTGTTTCATTTTTTGGGACTGAAAAAATAAGAAAAAAAGAATTTGTGACGTTTCAGTGATTTTTTCCATGACTGCAGATGTGTATATATTTACATACATATTTATCTGTATACACTCGGGTACGAAAGAAAAAACATATTTTTTCAAATTAAAATATAATTTTTATTACTAAAGGAAAAATGCGACGAGAAATTGTTGTGGCTTGCTACAAATCGCCGCGAGCCCCACCTGCCGCCTCCCCACACCTGGCCTAGACTGCTGGCCTGCTGTTTGTTGGTCTCTTAATTTATTTCAATTTTAAAAAAATTATTTTATATTTATTTATGTATATTGTTGTTGTTGTTTTGGGCTCTGTTTTTTGGTTTCTGTTCCGCTCTCGGGCAAAAAAGTGCGAAACAAAGTCGAACAATAAATTAAATTCACATGAAAATCTGTTTCTCGTTTCCCTGCTTCCCCTTTTTTTCTCTCTACCAATTTTCGAGGAATTTTCGGACAGTGCCACCACATTTGCATGCCACACTTGACAGCACCGCAACTGCCACAGCCACAGCCGCCACACGCATTTCCTAGAGCTATGAAAATGGAAATGTTGCCGAAGTTTCCCTGAACAAACTTTGACAACAGGCCCAACATTTATTTGCTTGATTTTTGGCAGCAGGAAAACCCACAACTGACCTTTCGGTTGACATTAGGAAGCGAAAGTTTGTCCTGACAGGATGGGAATCCTTCAAAATCCTGTCATTGTTACGCAACAGCAGCAAATGACAAGCTTGCCACACTTCGTGTGATATTTCCCAGCCATTGGACTTGGCCTTCTGCCTGTCTCCAGCTCCCTCCCAGCTCTCTCTCTCTCGCCTGCCGCCCACTGACTTGCAAAGCCAATTGAGTGAAGAGTTCGTTTATCATCGACCCCCCCCCTGGGGAGGTTGAGGTCGTTGATTCTGCCCCATTCGATGGGTGAATCGCTGTGGAAATCCACGTGTGCCAGATTGGGAGGAGGCAAATGGGCAGCTTTTCTGTGGGGTGCTGCAACATGCAGCCTTGTGGATGGGACACAAATCAAACTTTCTGCAAAATTCTCCTCGCAATCTCTCCTCGTGATTGGATCGTTCCGGCCCCTGTCTACAGGCATACATAGCTATAGCCGATTCTTTATGAAAGCTTCCGCCTGCTGTCTGTCCGAGATTCATTCGTTCTTCCTGCGTTGTGTACGTCTCCTCCCACCTCCCCCTTCCCCCTTTCTCTTCGCATTTCTCTGGCCTTTAGTTTTCCCCTGTCTTTTTGTTGTTGTTGTCGTTTTTGTTTCTTCTCGTTTTCTCGGGCGCACGAAAAACTTTTCCCTTGAGTTCACTTAACTACTTCCTTCTGCCTGGCAACACAAACTGAAGCGCACTTCAATTCAATTTCGTATGCCAACTTGGACTGGATGATGCTCCTGCCCCCTGCCACCAGCCCCCTGCCACCAGCCCCCTGCCACCAGCCCCCCTGCCTCCAACCTCCTTTGATCTACCCTTTACTTAAAGCTTTTTCGAGTGAAATCAGTGCAAAACTACGGAACGAAGGAACACGGGGTGGGCTGTGCAGTGGTGTGGGCGACGATGCTGGAAAATTTTCCGTTTTCTTCTCCCTCTCTCTCTCTCTCGCTCTCTCTCTGTCTTGTGTTTTACAGTTGCCCTTTTTGTGTGGGTGGGTGGGTGGAGGGAGGGGTGGCGGTGCTGCTGCTGCAACCAGCAATTCCTACACTTGGCAGCGCTTCCCTTTTGCGGAGCCCCGTTTCGGCCAAGTTATCCAAACGTTGGCACTGAGCCCAACACACACACACACACAGCAGGATGACATTGTTGACTCTGTCTCTGCATTGGTGGCAGTGTAGCAGCCGTAGCAGCGACAGCGACAGTGACAGCGACTACGACATGCAACACTTTCTTGCAACGCCCACGTGCCCCAAGCCCCGACAACAAAGTCTCAACGTCTCTTCTTCTTGCCTCCTCTGCCTCTCTGCCGCTGATGCCCCGCTTCTTAATTTGATTTTCACAAGTTGCCAACGACAATTGTTGTTGCTGCCACACTGCTGCTGCTGCTGCTGCCACACTGCTGCTTGATTTACATATATTTAATCGTGGCTGAAATGCGCTGCAGCCAAAGGAGTCTCGGTCGCTTGTGGGCGTCAACTGATTTGAAAGTGGCAGTGGCAAAAGTAAGAGGCAAATGCCACTGCCACGACTGCTGCCGCTGCTGCTGCTGCTGCTGATGAGGCCCTTCCTTACGGGCGGGGGACAGGAGGAGAATACTCGTAAAACTTTGACTAGCATCCTCCCCCCTCCTTCCCTCCTGCTCTGTGGCTCACTCCCCTGGCAACCGTCTTGTGGCAACACAGAAGTAGGCGGAATGCAGGAAAATTTATGTATCTGTAAAATAGTTTTGTTGCAGGCACTTGCGGAACTCACATTTGGGAATATTTTCGTGCTACATTTTGACGGAGTGAAAAGATTCCCCCAAAATCGTAGACGGAACACAGGGAGGAGGGGGTGTGTTGCCTGTCTGCCTGCCTGCCCCCCCACCATATTCCAAGTCTACATTTTATGGGATTGCAGTCCCATGAAAAGGATACAACGCCCATAAATAACCCACACACACACACACATACACATATACAGAGAGAGAGAGAGAGAGAGAGAAAGGAAAGATTTTCATTCATTATCCAAAAGGACTTTTGCGGAAAAGCCACCGCCGAGTGTCGTCGGTGTTTGGGGTAATCTCCGACAGACATGTATGAAGTGGTAGGAAACAGTGGAATGGGAATGCGAATGCGAATGCGAATGTTTCTCCTTCCACCGTTTCCACTCTCTCTCACTCTGTTCCTATGCTTGCGTGTGTGTGTGTCTGTCTCTCTGTTGAATTATTCCGCTGGCTTTTAATTAACAAAATGCTAATGCCATATTACCCAACGTAGTGCTGGAAAGAAGGTACAAATCTGTGCACAGAAATCTGTCGGGTGTCCCAGTCATTAAGTCCTTAAATTATAGCCAGTGGTGCGTAAATCATTATTGTTGTTTGGTATTGGGCCCCCTCCTGCCCCCACTGTACATAAACATGGTTCTCCGCATATGCTTACGCACGGCAGGGGCAGCGGGTCGTTCTTTCGCCTCTCTATCCAGTCTTCTTCGTTTCTGCATTTCGAGCTTCTCTAGCGCAAGGTGAATATAGTAATAAGGTGACGCAGGGTCACCACATCTCATCAGTGTGCGTATGCAAACGTGCATAACACTAGCGCTCGTCTCTCTCTGAGAGCCGCGAGAGCGTGCATGTGCATGCACCTCACCAGCGGACGACGTCACCTTGTTACTAAATTCATCTTGCTCTGAAGCTCTGCTCTCCTTCTATCGCTCTCGTTCGTTCTCTCGCTGAAATTTGCATTTGTTTCTGTTTCTGTTTGCCGTTAGTTAGTCTTGCGCTGATCGTCATTGTCATCAAACTTTCGTTTACCAATTCAGTGTACATCGAACCTGCTTTACTTTTTTTTGTATTTCAATAATAAAATCTATTAGCAGAGTAAAGAAAGAGAGAGAAGGAGAAAATGTGTGGGTGAAACGAGTGAGAAAAAGAGCAATCCTTATCTAAAAAGTATCCTCTTGCTCTGCCTCCTCCTCCTCTTCTCTTCTATTTTCTTCTCTTCCATTCTGTGGCATATTCTGTGTTCGCTCTGCTTCCTTATGCTTACGTTTCGTATCCATTCCATTCCATTCCCTTCCCTTCCCATCCGCTCGTTACTCCCCCTTGAGTTTATTTTTCAGCTAATTTGAGCTGAACATGCGATCCAAATCCATTCGGGTTCCCATCTGTTTCAGGGGGTTGTTGTTGTTGTTTGGATTTGCCTTTGCCTTTGGGATCCGCGTTATGAAAGCCACAGACGGAGAAGGGTTAAAGGTTTAAAGGGTGTTCGTGGAAGTAAGTTATAACTTCAAATAACAATAAAAATAACATTTGTTTCGGGATCAAACTGGTGGCGGAAGCCGGTCACGTGCTACGGTTTGTCCTGCACTCGTCGTGGAATGGGGGATGGGAACGGAAGGGGAGGGGAAGAGCAATTGTCGGCACTCGTCACGTTTCATTCAGTGCGTTAACGCGTGCGAGGGGGAGCGAGAGGGTGGGAGAATGGAATTTCCACAGTTAAATTTCTGCCTAGAAAATAACTGCTGTTCTGTACTGTTCCCTGTAAAAGTTTGTTATAATTTAAAGTTTGCTTTTTCTCTGTCCTGTGGGAGGGGGTGGGGGACAGGGTGTTTCCACGCGAAAGCCAAACAAAAAATTTGTCACATGTCAGGGCGTGGGGCAGTGTCCACAAATCGAAAAGAGAGAGCGAGACAAAAGAGTGGGTGAAGTGGAGGGGAGCACGGAATGTAATGAGACGACGAAGAAGAAGAAGGACACACACACACACACGCCCCCGCACCTAAACAAAAGCTTCTTGTCTACGCCACTCGTCTCTCCTGTGGCTCCCATGGCTCCTGCGGCTCCTGCCGCCTTCCTGTGGACAACAAAAAGCGACAACTACGATAACTGGATAGAAGGTGAGAGAGAGGGGAAGAGGAGAAAGGGAACGAGAAAGAGGCATTGTTGTTGTCACTGCGACAAAATAAACGTTTGGTGTGGGATTCGTGTGTGTGTGTATCTGTGAGTGGGGTTGGGCTGAGTGCAAGGTATATTAAATAGAAGGTGTGGCAGTCTTAATATATTCAGAGACCAATCAGGGACCTATTTGAGTGTGCTTGTGATGGCCTTACCTTGCATTTAATATACCCTGGCTGCCCGGTGTGGTTTCAGTTGGGACCCGGGCCTAGGGTTCGGATTTGTTGGGCTCTCGTCCTCCCCACACACAGGAAGCGTCACACAAGCTGGCAGGATATTTTATATTTGTGCGGCACATGTGTGCGCGTGTGTGTGTAGGCAGGCAGGGCACAGCCATTGTAAATTCCAGCTGCCGTTCGTTGTTCGTTGCACGTTTCGACCCCTGTTCTGTTCCGCCCCGGACTTGCCAAACGGATGTGCCATGCACGGACCAGCAGCAGCAGCAGTGGCAGGACGAAAAAAGTCCTATACATACATACATATACATATGTAAATATGTATGTATGTATGTATGGACGACCCAGGAAAGTGGCAGGATCTGGAGCGGTGCTGTGAGGGGGCAGGGCTATGCACACAGGATATGCCCCGGCTGTGGTTTGTCGTTCTCCCTCTCGCTCCTGCTGTTTGTCGTCCCCTTGCCTGTCGCGTGCAAGGAGCGTATACGTAATGCCTGCTAAAATGCGAAATGCGCGAATAAAAGTCCTGTTTGTACATACACATACACATACAGACACACACACACATATATGCTGGGTGTGTGCGTGGTTTGCATAATGTATGTATGTATGTATGTGTGAGAGCCCAGCCAAGTGGCAAATCAGCTTTAACAGGACGCCCTCTGCTTTTGGGCCTGGCTTTAATCATGTGCATATTGCAAATTAACAATAAACAGTGTTTTTTTTTTTTAATTTTTGTTTTTAATTCAATTTTTCCCCGCTCCCCCCTCCAGGCACCAGGCAGCAGGGTCAAAGGGAAAACTCTTCATTAATTGAAAACGCCTCACCACGACCACGCCCTGTCCTGCCCTGTCCTGTTCTGCCCCTCTCTGTTGCTTTCTTGGTTCATGGGTGGGCAGGGGGGGTTGGGTGTGGGGATGTTGTAAGGGATGAGGGATGTGGATGTGCCACCCATTCCCCCCAGATTCCTTTTCTGTTCTGTGTTTTCCAACTCAATTAATTTCGTTGTTTCTGTCGCTTTTGCTTTTATTACTTATCCATTCGCTCCTCGCACTCCTCTCCCCTCTCTCTTCTTTTGCACTCCATGTCGTTGCCTCTTCTTTTTTTGTTTTTAATTAGTGCGCCTTTTGCTCATTTCCTTGTCTCTCTCTCTTTGTGTCCTCCGCCTCCTCCTCTCATTTTCCTAATGGCAGAACCCAAAGAGTTTCTTGGGCCTTTTCCTTTCCCCCCACTGCTTCTGCTAATTGACATGTGATAATGATAACAATAATGATGATGATGATAATGATGATGTTGTGATGGCCCTCACCATCACCATGTCGGGGTTATGTGGGTGTGGCTCTTGCAACCTGTGTTTACCCGCTAATGACACACTCGAACAGAGCGCAGACAGACAGACAGACAGACGGACAGACAGACAGTCAGTATGTACATGAAATCGAGACTTGAACTGCGTAGCTAAAACCCCGTTTATGGGTTAAACGGAATGCTTAACCCAAAGGGGAAGCGATATCGAAACAAAACAAAACATTTACCGGATTTCAAGAGACTAAAGCCAAAGAGGCTGCATCCTGGGAATTCTGGGATTAATCGTAATCTTTTTCTTTTCCCCGTAAAAGATGATCTCATTAGGGAAGACGAGTATTTCACGATTACCTCTCTACGAGGTAGACTAATACACCGAGAGAAAAAAGCCCTGCAATTTCGAATATTTACACTAAATTTAAAATATTCAAATTAAAGGTTTTCTTTTTAATTTATATTTAATTTTGACATTTAAGTGACATTTTTGCATGTAAATATATTTAATATTTAAAATAAATTTATTTTATATTTAAATTAAATATTTGTATATTTGCAATAAATATTTTTCACATTCAAATTAAATATTTTCGCATTTAGATCAAATATATTTTCATATTTCGATCAAAAATATTTCCTGCAAATTACAAATATTTATGTATTATATTTATAGGAACGTTTCAAGTGGCTCCTTTTAAAAGGACTCTTAAGCAAATGTACATATGTATGTTGCAATTCGAGTCCTATCTGAATGCACAGTATTCATAAAATCGCAGCTACATATGTATATGCATGAGTGCCCGCCCCATTAAAGCGTTCGATCATTACGAATCCTGCCTTCAGACAGACTCGAATCTCCCCGAAATTTGAAGATCTAAAACAGTAAAAATGACTATAGCCCTGCTTCGTTCAGTCGAATATGGAATGTTTCGATCGCCATCATTGCGGCCGCATAAACCGTGTGAATATATGAACATTTCCTTGCTTTCTCTTTTGGCCAATCCCTTCGAGCCAATTGGCGGCTTGTTGCCGCTGCCCCGCTGCTGCTTGCCGCAATCGCTTTTCGCAAATCGCCTGCCGAACACGCCTCCCCAATCGCACAGCCCTGTAACCAACCCCCCACCCCCCTACTCGCACCCCGACCCCCTCTCATAAGTGAGCAGCGTGAGCGGGGAGCTCGCACGCGATTTTAATGACACGGCACTTAAAATTTAATCGAGCAACCAGCAACCGGCAACAACCCGGCACTGTCCGGCACTGTCCGGCCATACATTCGAGTGTTCGAATGTCCAAGCATAGTCTGTGTATATATGTGTATATATATATACTCGATTGTACAGATATAGACAGCATTGATTATTGTTTTCGTGCATATTTCATTTGTTGCTTTTCCCACTGTCCCACCCCCCACCCGCCCGCTTCCGCTGCCTTCGTTAATTGCAGAAAAAGCAAACGTTGTGTCCACTCTTATGGAAAGGTTTTTCCTCCCCAGCCCACCCCTCCCCTCCCGCGCTCTCAGGGTGCAACGCATGGGGCTGCCAATTCTGGCACGCAATGCCCCGGCCACAGGACAACACGGAACAGGACGGGAGCAGGGCGGGGAGCAGGGCGTGTCGTGGCGTGCCCACAAATTGAGGTGAGAAGGAGCCGCAGACACAGCCACACAGCCGCAGAGCCGCCTCACAGCCTCCATTGCAACATTGCATTAAAGCGAACAAAATCAAATCAAATAAAATAATGAAAATGGAAAATGAACAGGGAAAATCAGAAACTGAAAATCTCCTGCATTGGCGCCTATTGTTGAGGAGTGTGCAGGGGGGTAGGCGACATTTGCATTGATGATTTACAGCAACGTGGGGGGAAAATTCATTTAACAAATTTATTCAGACTACTTTTCTTTTTGTTGTTGTTGTTCTCTGTTGTTGCATTTCATGCACCATGAAGCATGAAACAGCCCGAACAACGGAGGCAGCAACGGAGGCAGCAACAGCAGCAGCAGAGGGAGAGGGAGAGAGATGGAGGGATTACGGAGGGAGAGCGCAAAAGGTGGCCCCGGAGGCATTCATAAATTTTCAATTGTGGCGCTTTTCCTTTGTGTATGTGCTCATTGAAATGCTTGACATTAATTAACAGCAAATAAATAAAGAGCCACGCCCAGAAACCACCAAAAAAAACGGAACGATGTGCACTCCATCAGCAGAGAGGGGCAGACGATAATCAGTCATCATCATCATCGTCCTCAGAGCGATGCTGCCGAATGCCTTGCCAAATATTTATGTAGAATGTTAGGAACTGCCTGCCTCCCCCTCATAAATCTTTTAGTTTTCGGTGGAAAATTGGCGCGGCTCCAAGTGGGGCTCGTAGAGCAACACCCCTTGGGGTTGGTGGTGGGGGGTTGGGCGTATACGAATTATTCCGTTAAAATGTTTCTCAAGATCAACAAATTATGAACTTTTTTTAAGCATTTATTTCGTTTCTTTTATTTGGTTTCTATTCCCCTTGAGATTTATCATTATTTTCATCGAGTCCAGTCGATTATTAATCGATAACTGATACGTGATGGAATTGCCTCCTCTGCCAATCGGACTGTGAAATGCTTTTGATCTGGGGGAAACTGTGTGTGGGGGGTATGCGGGGTTGGTGCGTCACTGAAAATAGAAAATGAATATTCATGTGAATGCCCAAGCGTTTATTTACTTATTTATTCCAAATCAGAAACGGAAACAGTTCTCTAAATAGATTTCAGATTCAGTGTGAATTGTTACCCCCTCCCCCCGCACACACTCCCACTCATTCGCTGCCTACCCGGCATTATCCATTTCCCTATTAAGGCTAATCGACCTAATCGGAATCGGAATCGCTTGTCAATCAGCTGCTGCTACTGCTGCTACTGCTGCTGCTGCTGCTGGAGGGGCATGTGGCCCGCGGGGAGTCTCCAAGTCGATAATAATAGGCTCTGGCTTATTGAGTTTCAATTACGGCCGCGGCTTCCCGGTTGGCTTTGGACCTGCCCTAACAATTGCAGCCCCTACCTGACGGCTGGCACCTGGCCCCAGGCCCCAGGTCCCAGACCCCAGACCCCTGGCGATGGTCGCGTGACTCACGAGCCACGATGTGTGCTGCTTTTCACTATCGAATGTAATATTGTTTACCGAGAGAAGAGCACATCGTGATGTAGATGATTGAGGCACTGGGGCAGTCCTGGAAGCTTTTATTCCTAGCCCCAATGATGGCAAACAAATCAATCCTTTGATCCTTTGACGCCACATGCTGCAAATGCTGCATATGCTTTCTCTTCTGCCCCATCCCACGAGTGGGTTGCAGTCACGCACCCATCCCCCAGCAGCCATCCCTGGCACCCAGCACTGAGCACTCAGCACCCAGTACAGGTAGTACGAGTATAAATTCTCTTTGCATATCTGATGTCTGTGTTGGCTACACAGCAATAGCAACTGCAACAGCAACAGGAACCTGCCTCCCCGTGTGTCCATGCCCAGTCATTGCCATGTTTGCCCACGTCCACGTCGTCGTCGTGGTCGTCGTCGTCGCCAGTCGTAAAATGCAAATTGCATGCAATCAACGCGTTTTTCGTTTAATTATTATGAGAATTTTTTCGCTGGCACGGAACGTGCCAAGTGCCGTACGGGCAGACGGACGGACGGACGGACGGACTGGCGGACAGAAACTTGATCCGCCTGCCTGCCTGCCTAGCTGCCGGATTCAGATACACATACTCGGACTCGGACTCGTATTCGTACTCGTAGTATCGGCGGGGCCTTTTGTCTGGGCTGCCTGCCCGCCCGCCTGCCACCCTGGGGGCTGCCATTTTCAATTAAATTGCCAGGCATTTGCCGCAAATTGTGGCTACCTTATCCCTCCCGTCTCCTCCCTCGCCCCTCCTCCGAGGCCGCCTAGTGAATGCCTATCTATGAGCGAGAGCGGAATGAAAGTCCGCTAATTAATTTGCATTATTTATTGGTTTTCAAATGCAACCAACAGCCCCCTACCCCTCCCAACCCCAACCCCATGTATGTTATCCCCATACAGCAATCGAGTTATGTCTGAATTTGTCGGGGCTCTCGCCTAAGTATCGCGTATTGGGGCAATATTCGGCCGAAAAGCCAATTGAATGATGAATGAAAACTGCACTGCAGGCGCGAATTTCGATTAAATTCATTTTTGATTTCATTCAGAATCCGCGGAATGTTTTTTTTCGCCCTGGCTGCCGCCGCCGCCCGTTTGCTGACGTTGCCGAAGAGACATTGAACTCGAAATCGAAAGAATGCAAAGAGGGGGAGTACGATTGAACGATTGGCAAAAATGTAGGTATTTTTGGGGAGGGGGAAACTTATTTCCCAGCAAAATCAACAAAACGGAGACCATTACGGAAAGCACACAGACGGACAGGTGGAACATAGCCCCCAATTGTGAGATCCCACAATCGCTCTGGCCACATTACGCCCCAAAAAAGGTTCAGGAAAGGCCGGACTTGCCACACCTTGACTGTGGCCGAAAAGCTGCATGAACGAGGAGGCAATAGTAGAGAATTTCCGTCGAGCACTTCCTCGAGATATCTCGCATGAGATATATCATTTGTGCGCTGGCGAAACCTGTGAGAACCTGGGAATCGGAGAAGGTACTGCACCTCCCCCTAATGCTCTACTATTATTGGTGAAAGAATTTCGAATCAAATGAGAGCATATCACAGAAGAATCTCCACGACTTCTCAGGGAAGCGAAGAAAATTGAGAGAAATTTTTCCATTTTCCCCCCATACTTGTGCACGTGACTGGGGTATGTCCTGGTGCAGCAGCAGCAGCAGGAGCAGGAGCAGCAGGGAGGAGAACAAATATACACACACATTGAATTTGAATTGCAAAATGCTCACACACACAAACAAATATATGTATGTATGTATATATTGTGCAGTATATATGCAAAATTGATTAGATTGGATTGGGTTTTGGTTTGGTTTTGGTTTTGGGTTTGGGTTTGCTTTTGGGTGGACAATGCACTCGCTTTATGGAATATTGAAGTTAGTTTGCACTGGCCACACCCACACAAACACACAGACACAAACACACAGACACAAACACACACACCACAGATAGGCAACCAATGTGACACATTAAATGGAATGCATAATTGAATTATTGAGTGGATGAAAGGGACAGCAACAAGCAGCAGCAACAGCAACAGCAACAGCGACAGCATTGGACAACAGACAGAGATAACAATGATCAGAATGGAAGGTGTTTGTAAACGGTAAATGTCTCTCTTTGCCATGCACTCCCTCCCTCTCTCTCTCTCTCTCTCTCTCTAGCTCTCTCTAGCTCTGTCTCTGTTTTGTGGACAGCATGTCGATTGCAGGGGAATAATTTAATAGGGAATGAGCCATCACAGCGTGGAAGGGGGTGGGGGGAGTGCTAGTGTGATAGAGGGAGAGGGGGAGGGGGAGTGCTAGTGTGATAGAGGGAGAGGGGGAGATGGAAAATGTAATAGAATCCCAGAGACACGACAATGTCTGTGTGTGTGTGTGTGTGTGAGGATTTACGAGCCATTCAGAGTAGCAGCAACCGACAATGGAAATTGCATTGTCCTTGCAAGTCCTGGCAGTCCCCCCTGCAGTCGCCGCAATCCTGGCAAACTGCTTACGTATGCACAGATGCAAGTCAAATAAACGTAATAATAAAATTGTTGCATGCCACACCACCACAACGCGTTAAGGGAAGAACCGAATGGGATGATACACTGGACAAAAACTCAACTCAACATGCATATATGATGGATAGTTTAAAGAGCGTTACCAACTCAACTTGGCAAAACCCCATGAATTCATTGGAAAAAAAGATATCCTTTTCGAAATTTGTTGTGTGTAACCATCTTCAGGATGGTTGGTATTTCATATTATACGCAGTGTATGCTAGGGATATGAGTACGTTGGAGCACCCCTCGGGCACGTACGAGTTAGTATAAGTATGTATGTATGCGTGGGTGTGTGTGCGTGTGTGTGTATTAACGGCAAATGTGTTTGCATTGTCTGCCTCTCTCTCGCTCTCTCAGCTCGCTCCCTCAGCTCACTCCAGTATGATTGAAGGGGCAACACTTCAATTAGGGTTCCATTCCTTACTTGTGGGCGTTCCACTGTACCTGCGACTCGCTCTCTCTCTCTTTCCCCTCTCTCTCTCTCTCTCTGGGGGAAAACGAAGCGCTAAAATAACAATTTAGCAACTTGTTTCAAGACGTGTGGTACCCTTACCGGGCCTGGCCTGGCCTCACCCATCCCATTGGATTCGCTCCACCTTGTTATTGTCATTACCCTTGCCCATTACCATTACCAGTGCCCTCATACCTATATGTATATGTATACTGCTTAGAGCTGTATGCATGTATTGGTGCCTGAACAATGCATGGGTAATTATTGTTTTGGGGACAGACAGGGAGAGAGAGAGAGAGAGGGGGAGCGATTGCGTGACTGGAGCACATTTGTTTTGTTTACGGAAAGTAATTGCAAAAGTTGTTGTTTCAATTTTTGCCCAACAGCAGCAGCAGAGCAGCTCCATGGGGGGAGGAGAGAGAGAGAAAGAGAACGAGAGGAGTGCAGTGCAGTGAAGAGGCTTAACAATTGCTACTTATGTGCAAGGTGTATTAAATGTAAGGTGTAAACACGCATTCGTTGCCTCTCTCTCACTGCCTTACCTGCCATTTGCATATACCTTTCGTGTGCGACTGCTGTATGGAGAGAGGGTGGCGGGAAATACTTGATGTGAGGGAACAACAGTGCATAATTGGCAAAAGCTTAATGCTGCAACTTGGCAAGTGCCGGTGCCGGTGCCGGGTGCTGGCTGAAACTAAATCTCAAATGCACCCGCATGCCATGCCCCCGGGAACCACCACCCACAGCTGCAGCATCAAAAACGCATTCACCCTCCTTCCGGCCTTCTGGCCAGCTACTCCCCTCACGCCCCTTCAACCGATTGCGCTGGCCAGAAAGTTTTTAGTTCTGCAAAAAAATATTTGTAGAAAAAGAAAGAAAAAAATAAATGGCAAACGGGTGGAAGAGTGGGTGGAGGTTTTTGTGCCATTTTCTTCGTTTCTTTTGTTGAAATTACAATTTTCTTTCACTGTGCTCTCTTTTTGGCAGTACCCCTCCCCCCCACCCCATTCCCCTAACTCTCTGTTGCATTCTTTTTTCCGCCTCATGCTGCACATCCGGCGCAAAAAGTGCATGAAAAAGCGCAAAAATGGCACAGCCACTACTGCTCTGTCCATATATATGTACATACGTACATATATACATATGTATCTTTTCCAACTCTTTTGGTCTTGCTACTTTTTGCTGCTACTTCTGTTTGGGGCAAAGCACAGAATGAGTGTGAGAGAAAGGGAAGCGGTAGAAGAGGGACAGAAAAGTCAGTTAGAGAGCCACATAGCCAGTCAGCGAGTTATTCGCGTGGCATCCACTTCATTGGGGTGATCCCAAAATAAAATTAAAATCATCTGATCTGGATTAAACGTATATATATAGCTATATGTTGGAGAACAAAGGGAGGGTATCTGTTATTGCCAAGTCAAAATATATAGCAATAAAAAGAAAAGAGAGAATCAAAATAAGCACTGAAACTTCACACATGATGCAATTATACAAGGTGGTCTTTTGCCTCTCTTTCGGGTCAGATTTATTAAAAAAGCACAAAGAAGCTTTCAGTTGTATTTACTGTTCTACTGAGCAAAAAAAAAGTTCCAAAAAGAGAGCGCGTTGCGGGAATGGAACAACTAGTAGAATCTGTTTTCGATGAGAGCGATGCCGGAGAGAGAGAGTTGTCAGCGTGCATTGATGTGGTTGCTGTGATGAAATGTTTTGCGATATTTTTAATAAAACGTCCACGATTATCCCTCGAAGGAAAGATTCGAGAGTCCTGCGAGTCTGTTGTAGTCTATTGTTAAAATACTATTCGATGTGCAATAGTTGAGGTGCCAGAAGTGAGCGCCAGGTGCATCCCAAATTCAAGGGCAGGCGGGCAAGCGAGAGCGCAACAGATCGCGAGAGCGATAGCGAAGGTGAAAGAAAGAATAAAGCGAGAGGAACGGCTGCATGGGCTGCTGTCGTGAGAGAGTATATGTATGTGTGTGTGTAGGTTAGTGCGTAACTAAACATGTCGAATGGCTGGAATTTCTGTGCTTAAGAGAGAGCAATAGAATGATTTTGCTGAGAGCAGTAAAGCTCGTAGATCAGATCACGTGATAAGACAAACGAAATGCACGAAGAGGAGCAGCCAGCAGTATTGGGCGTCTAAACATCTCGGAGACACCGTAGTATGTACATAAATAAGTCTATTCCCTTTACACAAAAGGATTGCCATCATTTTTCACTTGTTTGGAAAAGGGAATGGGTACGGTACCCTTCGTGAAAGGGGAAGGCGGAAAGTCACTGACCCTGTTTCAGTGTTTGTCGGAATATTTCTCTGCAGAAGGCAGATGCAGATGGATTTTCATTCATTGAGAATTTCTGGCCCACCCTAATGCCAGAATTCACAGTTTCACTCTATCTCTCTCTCTCTCTCTCTCTCTCTCTCGCAAGCAAGGGATAAGATGGTTTTATGCGAGCGTTTTGGCTGAAAATGTTTGTGAAATATTTAAAGAGAATTCAAAGAAAAGGAGTGGGCAGGGAAGGGAAAGGGAAGGGGAAGGAAAGGGAAGAGGCACTTAAAATCTGTCTGCCACATGCAGCAGCTGCCATCTCTCTTTAATTTGCATTCATTTGAATTTTGGTATTATTTTGAAATGCTTCTCGGTCTGCGAACGATTTATTCAGAAATATATTCAGATATTTAATATATGTATGTATGTATGTGGAATACATTCCAATTCCTCTGGCAATTGAAATTTACTAACTAATTTTATTATTATCTCTTTCATTGCAGGTTTGTTTCCGACCACACCCATCGACCGCTTTCACCCCTTTCCCTGTGGAAAATACATACATATGTACATATTGCATTTTCCATGGAAATGAGCCGCACAAATATTGTAATTATACAAATTAATTTCTGAACCTGATTGAAGAATACCTCTGATAATCTCCCAAGCGCACATAATCCTGAATATTATAGCCATAGGGTAGGGTTTTGGGGTTGCAATCCCATCGCCTTTGGCCATGGCCAAATAGGCCCAGCTCGGACTGCTCTTAATGCTCTTAGGGGGACGGGACTCCGGTCTCTTTAATGTTGCATTCAAATTGGACTTTCACCAGATAGATGGAGAGAGAGCGAGAGCGAGAGAGAGGCATTTGGCAAATTGAAATCAAATCGATAACGAATCAAATTGAAATCTCAGCGAACCAAACACAAACAAACAGTAAAAGTCTTTGAAACACGAATCAAACTTTGACTCTGGCAAACGAATCGGAAACTGGGGAAAAATCCGAAAGTGCGCCAAATGCTGCAACTAAGCGATACATAATGGTGCCCGTACCCGTACCCCCATCCCCATGCAACTCCGTGGCAGCTCCGTCGATGGCTGCCAGATAAAAGATGATTGAATGCAACTGGCTTTGGCGCTGGCGCTGGATCTGTGGCACTGTCTTTGGCTATTCCCCCCCTCCTACCTCCCCTCCCTTCACAGCCTGTCCTGCCTGCCGCCCTGCTTGTCTGATTAACATAAATCGTGCCTGGCTGCTGCTGCTGCTGCTGCTGCCCGCCGACTATATCTTATTTCGATTTGTGCCTTTGTTTCGCTTCACTCGAATGAACCTACGGCTACGGCTTATGCAAAAAGCCACGCTAACACTCACACAAACACAAACCCACCCATCCATACATACATACTACATACATAAATACATTTGCACATACACTGATACACCCAAGAGTCGGAGAAACGGCAACCAGAAATTGAATGGAAACGAACAAGAAAAATAAATAAATAAAAACGAAAGGCAAACTGAAATAAAACTTCAGCAAGGAGCCACAGAAGGGTAGAGCGAGCGGTGGAAGGAGTCGTTGATGGTGGAACAGCAGCAGGGGAGACGGACAGGAGGGGGAGTACGGGCAGGAGCAGGACCAGGGGGAGATGTGTGAGGGGAGGAGAACTGCAAACACATCAGTGCCATGCCTGGCTTGCCAGACTTTTATTGGAGTCGCGGAGCAGCGCCCGAAGAGGAGGAGGGGGGAAAGTTAACCCACTTCGTGCCGAACGGGCTGAATTATGGCACACTCACAGAAATCTGTTGAACATGCTGGCCCTCAAGTGTATTTATTCACTGTTTAAACAAGAAAAAAACTTCTGAAAAGATAGTCTAAATATCACCAGAGAATTTTCAGCAGAATTACCTTGCCGTTTTACGTTAATAGCCAAAACATTTCGTTTTTAGGTGCTCCTGTTTTCGCAAATTTTTCAAAAGTAAAGCGAAAAGTTTTCGCGAGCGTTTTTGCGAAAACCGGAGCCCTTTTGAGCAATTTTTGTTTAAAATAAAATACAAATGATAAAATATATATAATTTTCAATGAAAACTATGGTGAAGAATCTAACGATTACTGATCTGTGAGATTGAAATTTCATTCTTTATTCTGTCGCATCTCGGCAGACTGTTGTCGAGCTTCGCAGAACTATAACTCCCAACTTTAAAGCTAAAAGTCGAACTACTCTATAGATGATATTTGGACTGGGAAATGCCCTGTGTAAGTCCCTACATCCTGAAAAGTTATGCAGAGGATAGTGTCGATGAGGGTATTCCTTTTTGTGGGATCCCCACAGTCCCGAATCCCATCGGAACTGATGCATTCGATATAATCAAAAATCGATGCCTCGAATGGGTTAAGCCCCCGTTCCCCGTCCCCCATCCCCGTATCCACCGTATCTGCTCCTCGTTGATGCTGCTGCTGCTGCTGCCGTTGATGACGAGCATGAGAATGATGTTGCTGTCTGTCCGCCTGTCTGCCTGTCCTTCTGCCCGTCTCTTCCCCTTTCCACCTCCTTTGTTCCGTTGGGTGCCTCTTTTTGCCGCTGTTGCTGCCTCGTCCGCTTCGGTTTGAACTTCATTGTTGGCTCTCGCTTAAAATTCCAAACAGCAAATTGCAACTGCCAACAATTTCGAGGCTATCAGTGGCATAGCATCGGGCAGCCACGTCGCTGGTGGCTGGTGGCGGCTGCTGCTGCTCCTACTGCTGCTGCTGCTTCTGCTGCTGCTGCTGCTGCTTGTGGCAGCTTCTTCTCCTGGCAGTAATTTTATGCAAGATGCTATCTCAACACACCTCAACACGCCTGCCTGCCACCGGGGGGCACGGCACGGCACGGCACGGAGAGAGAGAGCGCAGAGCAGAGAAGAGAAGAGAAGAGCAGTGCAATGCAGAGAAATGCATGTAAGCCATTTCACTTGGTCTTCTCCTTTCTGCTGCTGCTGCTGCTGCTGTTGCTGCTGCTGTTGCAAGTATGACAAACAGCCTGCTGCCGTCTTTTGAATGGAATTCAATTCCCATGCTGAAGCAGCAGCAGCAGCCCCCATTCCTCCCCTCCCCCCTCCATCTTTCCGTCTTTCCGTTTGTGTCTTTTGTCTGCCTCTGCGGCCTGATACTCGTATCTGCCTCAGCAGCAGCAGCAGCAGCAATACTTGTTTAGCTTGTTTGTTGCTGCCTCCTCTTGCTGCCTGCTGTCTCTGCTGCCTGCTGTCTCTGCTGCCTGCTATCCCTGCCACTGCCACTGCAGTTATTGCCATTGTATCTTGATGCCTTTCAAGTGCCAATTGTGCGACCGCCCCAAACCTTTTTCTAGACAAACTCATTGCTTATTTAGTTTAAGGTGGGAATTCCCCCACCAGCCACGAGACTGCATAAATTTCATTCAAATTGAGTTGATAATGGCTGCCACTTGATAGTGGTTGCTGCTGCCTGCCCGCTGCCGCTGCCTCTGTTCAAGTGTTAATTGCTGTCGGCGGCGGCACCCTTAGAGGCAGCAGCGCGGCATTGTGCTGCTGCTGCTGCGTCCAGCCGCCCCGCCGTCCGTGTGTCTGTTAAATATTTGCACTGCGGCGGCAGCAGCAGCAATTGTCTGCTTTAATCAAAATAATAACTAGAGAGCGATGGAAGCGCAGTAGCCAATATATTCTACACTCGCCAAAAAGCAGACACCCATTTCACTCGGCTCCAGGAGCTGATGCTTCGATGATCGAATGGACTGTTTTTTTCTCTCGGTGCATGGGCCAGTACCCAGTCCCGGACTCCACTGTGTGTCCACTGTAATTCACGATTTCCTGCAGTAATTGAAAAGATATTCCCAAAGAGTAGCCCGGCCAAAGACAAGTTGCTGCCTCCTCCAGGGGTTGCTGGGGAGGGAGGGGGGGCAGAGCAGCAGGAACAACATTTTGCTAGCAAAGCGAATGAGAATCCGCGACAAGTCAGGAGGCAGGCGGCAGGCAGGGGGCAGGCAGGCAGTGCATTAATTATTCATGAGTTGTCGCCGAGGCAGGCACGCAGGCGACACAGCGGCCACCGCAACAGCAGCAGCAGTGGCAGTGGCAGAAACTACAACGACAGCAGCGGCAACATAATTATTCATGCCCGCTTATCGCCAGTAAGGTAGGCAACACCATTTTAACCACAAGCGGATTATAATTATCAACAGTTGCCATCGGTGGCACAGACACACAGGGTGGGGTGGGAAGGGGTGGGAAGGGGAGGGGACAGTCAGTCAGTCACTACTTGGAGGCAACATTTTGCTAGATGCAATTGCAGTGCCCCCGTGAGTGGCAGCATATGGATGCGCCTTGCTGCCGTAGACGAAGACGATGACGATGTTGACGATGCCAAGAGGCGCAAAAACAAAATATAATTACACGGCAAAAGCAGTGAGAAAGATGGAGAGAGAGAGAGAGAGAATGAGAAAGAGGCACAGGTACAGGTACAGGTAGAGAGACAAAAAGAGACAGCTGCTTTAATTGATGTTGATTGCTATCAACAACATTGCTGCTACCTCGCATGTTGCCCCTGCCACTGCAACTGCCTCTGCCACTGCCCATGCCCCCCGCCCCCTGCTGCTGGCTACTTCTTTTTTGTAAGCTTTTTGATTGCATGTCAAAGCCGCATCAAGAGCAATTTTGGCCAAATACAACATTAGCATTACTAAACTGTACTTGAGTAGCAACTAAATCGAAACGGAACGCAAATGGAACGTGCCCCTTTCTGCCGCTTCCCTGACACGCCCACACGACTCTCCCTGGACGGGGGATGGGTAAAGCTTTAAGAGGCAAAACACAGCAGAGGGATGATGATTCAGAGTAAAATTAATTTAGTAATATGATGACGTCGTCAGAGAGAGAGAGCGTGGATGGTCCTTACTACAGCGGAAGGCATTACCTTATAACTGAATTCATCTTGATTTAGAGTAGTAAAATTAAATGGCAGTGATATATGCAATAGAGTCTGGGGTATCTATAGGTTTACTCGTAATAGATCTATAGTATCGTCCCCCTACTAGGGGGGTTCTAGTATCTCTACAAAGATGCTTACAGCTACAAGGCTGCCCTTCCTAGTGCCTTGAGGTTTTGGTTGTGATTTTTCTGCTCAAATTACTGCCACCTTTGGCCATGTGCCTCTGCCTCTGCCTCTTTGTCGCGCAGAGTGCTATGCCCATAAACTGAAATTTTAATTTGGTTTCCCCCCCCAAATCCCAAAATTTCATAATTTTGGGGGAAATATTACGGTCCATAAACCCATGCCATTTATTATCTGATATAGTGCCGCCGGCTGCTCACTGCTCACAGCGAGGGGTGGATGGGTGGATGGGTGGGTGGGTGGGTGAGTGGGGGTGATTCTGTGTTTTACTCGTAATATACACATTTATTTTCCGGATCATTTGGGTTTAGTGCCTGGCGGTTGTTAAGTTATTCCGCGGTAATTGAAACCGCATCACTGTTCGTGTGGGTGTGGGTGGGAGGGGCAGCAGATGACTCCTGTCGGATTGTAATTGGGAAATTTCGATGCGCAAACAATTATTGCATGGCAGTGGCAAGGAATCCGACTCTGACGAATTAATCGAATTGTAATTCTCTTTCAAAGAAAGAGAGAGAGAGCGAGAGAGATGGTTAAAGTATTTAAATTTTAATTAACATTTGAATTGCATGGCATGGCCCTCAGGGCGGCTCTGAATGTGACTCTGTGAATGCGAGCCGGGCCTCTTCTGCTCCTGCGAAATGTGCAAAGAGAGCAATGGAACGGTAAAACACGAACAAAGCAAACGAAGCGAAGCTGCTCCAATCCTCTGGGGCCCGGCACCCGGCACTCATCCCGCAAAAAAAACAAAAATCTCCTTTGCCATTCAGCATGCTGTGTCGCCGCTCTCTTTCTATCTGTGTATCTCGCTCTTTGCAGCTCTCTGCCGCTCTCTCGCTCTTGGGCAGCCGTCGGCAGCCATGTTTGTTGTATGGCGCCGCTCTCTCATTAAAGCCTGGCTGGGCGAGCGAGATAGCCACATGCTGCTACAACTTTCGGCGCATGTTGTGCTGCGCATGCAAAAAGAAAGAAAAGGAAAGGAAAAAGCAAAAAAGAGCAGAGAAGAGCAGAGAAGGAGTCTGCTGCTGCCCGGAGAGTGGGAAGAGTGGAGTGAGTGCAAAAGCAGTGGAGGAGTGGAATGGGGAAAAGCCTTGCTTGTTGGCAACGCCTGCTGGCTTTTAGTTTGCCTTTTAAATGTTTAAACGATTAAGTCGAATTTTAATTTTGCCGCAAAGCATAACACGACTCTGCTTCCACACAGCGAGCGGACACACTACCACACAGTGTCACACAATGGTATATACACATGTCTATGCATATACCAGGAGTAGTGTGTATGTATGTATGTGTATGGGGCCTGGGGCCTGGGGCCTGGGGCGCGGGACTTGAACTAACAGAAATGTAAAGCAGGCAATAAAGTGGCAACACGCTGTCTTTGGCCATAAACAAAACTGAAACCGTTTTTGGGGGGGACGGGGTGGGCGTTTCTGCTGTTGTTGCTGCTGCTGCTGTCTATTTAGAGATGGCAGTGCAGGCGATATGCCGATATGCAAATCGACCCATGATTTATGATCTGTGTGTTGGCCCCCAAACTGTGGGACAAACCGAATTGTGCAAATAAATGAGAGGAGAACATCGAATGAATATTCATTAGGGGTCTTGAAACAAACTGTTTTTACGTTGCTTTAATTTTTTTTTTTTTTTTTTTAATGTGGAATCGCCAAAGATTTATTTCCTTAAGAGCCGTAGAGTATTCAGAAAAGTTAGAGAATATTCGCTGATTATTTATATAAATTTTGTATCAATAATTACCTGTGTATGTATTGTGATGGAAATTACCAACAAATCTACTATTAATACTACTATTTGCTGGCGCTTTTCCCTGCTACCGAAGCGAATGACTCTCTCCCCCGGGAGTCCAACAAGACGAGTGCACCAGGTCCGGTCTGACATTTCCATTCCCCTTCCCTCTGTCTGCTCTCGTTGCCGTTGCCGTTGCTGGCCCTCATTAATGTTTCAAGTGTTTTATGATATGCATAATTGCTTGTACAGATAATAAAGTTTTCTTCTGCTCGGACAAGAGCACAAGATACCAGAGCCAGTGGCCACCCTCGTCTGGCACCACCACCACCCGCCCATTCCATTTGTCCATTCACTTAATTAAAATGCAAATGGAAATTCTTCAAATTCTACATAGCTGACAGAGCGACAGAGAGAGAGAGAGAGAGAGAGAGGGAGCTTTAGGGAAAAATGCATATTTCATGTCCCCTGACGATGATGATGACAGGTTCGGTTCGTTCCCTTTTTCCATGTTTATTCCATTCCTACAGGGTATATTAAACACGAGGTGTAGTAGTTGCGCTAATCCCTTCACTTGTATGTCTTGTATTTTGCCTCGAACTGGTTATGGGTGCCAAAAAGTAATCGCTTCCTTGTCCCTACCTCCTTTTTATTGTACCCTGATCCCCTACTACTCCGCCTCGCCGCCCCTTGAGGAAGTTTTTTCACTGTTTGTTACTGCTACCGAGTTTACGACGCGTGAACGGCAACAGCAACTCATCCGCAAAGCAGAAGGCGACAAAATTCAACAGTCCCCCGTGCCCGTCCTCGTCTCACCGTTCCCCCATCGCATCGCCCATTTCCTCCTCTCTCGCCCTGCCCCCTCTACTAACGAGAAGGGAAGCGATCTTGCTTGCTTTTGCTCTTCTTTCGTTCGTTTTGTTCTCTTTGGTTATTTTTTTATTGTTGTGTTTTTTTTTTTATTGTACAAGGCATTTCCAGTGAATTTTTTGATGATATCTTTGAATGTTAACATTCACAAAAGCGTAAAAATTGTTTCCCCTCGCCGTTGTGAGCTGTTTGCTCTCTTCCTTCCATTCGCTCCCCTCTCCATCGGTATTAGTTTCTATATCGGCTTTATGAGGCACTTTTTACTGTTGAACCTCTCTGGTGGACTGGACCTGGACCCTTTTTCATTCGTATGTATGTATGTACCCCGAACACGGTCCTCCAGCCATGTGTGTGTCTCTCTGTGTGAGTGTGTGTGTTAAGTGAAATTCTTTTGTGCCCCGGAGAAGCGAAAATAAAATTCACACACTGCCGAACGTGCCCGATGCTTTAGTGAGCGCAAGAGGGGTTCGAGGAGGGGAGGGGAGAGCGAGGAAGAGAGGGAACAATGGAACTGGGATTTTGTGTTGAGTTGAGCAGCGGTTGGGGGAAGTTACGTTTGGCTGAGGAGAGGGAGGGTGCGCTCTGCTTGTTCGTTTCGCCTCTACCTGGCGGGCATAATCTCTCACAACAGCAGCAGCAGCAGCAGCAAAAAAAAAAAGGTGCAAAAGCAGCAACAACTACACAAAGTCGTACCGAAACCGAAACGAGCGACCGAGCGACCGACCGAGTGACGGAGTGAGAACAGCAACAGCAAAAGCAACAACAACAACAGCCAAATACACCCAATGACAAGCTGCTCGGCAATTTGACATAATTTATACGTCAAATTACTGCAAATTGATGCTAAATGGCTTCAAATTGAATTGACTGGCGCAGAAGAGGAGGAAAAACAAAAAAAAAAAGAATTGTATGTGAAGAAAAGAAACAAAAACAAAATACAAAATGTAGCGCCCTGGCAGCGAAACGGCAACAGCAACAATAACAGAATGAAAAAAAACCAGCTAAAACGATGCCTCATGTCGACAGCTATCATTGTTGTTGCTGTTATTGTAGTTGTTGCCTTTGCTGTTCACTCAAACGAAAACATTTTGAATTTTCAGCGTGGGGGCATCTTGTGCTGGTGTTGCTGTTGCTGTTGTACTGTTGTTGCTACTACACTAGACTCGACTGTTTGCCGGAGTCTACTTATAGACGGAGAGAGAGAGAGAGCGAGAGGGAGGAAGGGCCATCTGGGATGGGAGAGACTGTGGCTGGAGGAGGAGGAGGGTACCACAAAGATCGAGAAAAGAGCACATTCATCTTGACAGGCACCATTGGGGGGGGGGGGGGCTTGGGGGCTCTACCCCTCACCCGCCCCACTGTCATTAGGCTGAACTCCGAAAACGGTAATAATGGGCCAAAGCTGAGAGGCGAAAATTACCCAGATATGTACTTGAAGGTGGAAAGAGCTCACGGTTAAAGTTCAGGGAAACTGTACCTCAATTTACATACATTTTGAAAGTATTCATGGCAAATTGTAGTCCCACCAAATCTGGCTACCTATCAAAAGAATAGAGCTGGGTTTCCCACTCATAAGAGATGTTTATTGATAAGTTTGTATGCTCACACGCACATTATCGTCACGTTTTTGGATGCGTTCGCCTATTTTTTCTGCTCTACTATTTCGCATGTTTTCTGCTTTGTTTGGTCTAGCCGTTTGGGAGGTATATTTGTATATAGTGGAAGAAAATATCTGTTATACCTATTTCAATTATATTCATGAGATGCTTTTAGCATTTAAGATTTAAGCGGTGTTTACAGTACTATACATGAATGAACCACCGATGAATGCTCTCAAATGGCTTAAATAGTTAAAGTTCATTAAACCAAACTCGACAAAACTCGGCAATTTTCCAGTGATTCCGCCTTTTTCCACCCTCTCTCTCACTTACTCACTCGCCGTACATTTTGTTTTGTTTCCGTGTCGCGTGGGTCTGTAACAGTGGATGGTTGTGTGTGCGGGGGAGGAGAGGAAATAACAAAATACAGCTCAATTCAAGGCACTCCCACTCGACGCCTTTCACACCTCGGCCTGTCCACACACACACACACACAAACACACACAGACGCTCACACTCACACAATAAGAGAAGAGGAAAGGAAAAATCAATTCTCAGCAGGCAGGCAGGCGGCAAAGGCAGCACACACACACACACACACACGCACACACATACATACACACAAAATGCGCGAAAAAAGAAAGCCATGAAATGTGCAATCGCCCCGCCGTCCATATACAAAATGCAACTGTCAACGAATACAACAAAAGAGTTGGTTGTTGTTAACAATTTGCTGTTGCTGTTACTTTGCCTGAAGCATTTGGCAAAATATTGAATTCAATTTAAAGCTGAAGAGGCGCTCATAAATCACCGACAATCGGTATACCCTGCCAGATGGAGGCTATTATGATTCCGATCCACAGACAATCGTTACAACATTTTGATAACCGTATCATGTAGCAGATGCCATCGATCTGCGAGGGTATCCACAGGCTTCGACATCTGAAGCAGTGTCGCGGCGTGGAAGGGGCAATGGAGAAAGGCAGCTGAATGGCAGGCTGGCAGGGGCACTGGAAAGACAGGCACAGACTCCGACTCCGATTCGGACTCCGACTCGGAGTGGTATTCGGTTTTGGGCAGAGTGAAAGAAAGGAGTTGCAGTCGGATTATGGTCATGCTCTCTGGCTCTCCGACGCTCCATCTCCCTCTCTCGCGTTTTATTCCCTTGATTGCAGGCCGCCCATCAGAGCAGCGAGCAAAAGAGAGCGCGGCGGCGGCGGCAGCGGCAGCGGCCCGGGTTGGGTCTTTTACCGTAAACTGTCGGCGCAATTAAAATAAATTGAAACTGAACTTTTTCTCTTTTCGGTGGCTTCGGTGGCTTCGTGGCACCGAATAACAGTTTTCCTGGGGCCAGCTGTCGCATAATTCATCAACTACAATATTTCGGGGCGCAGAGTAAAGGAATAAGGGAAAATTTAAGAAAAATTTGCGTGTGTGCTGTGCCGTCGTCAGAAAAAGTTTTTCATTTTTAGCATCTTGATTGTTTGTTAACAGGAGACGCGAGGAGGGGAAGGCAAAGCCTTGGCGGGAGGAGGAAGGAAGGTAAAGCATTAGCGGGAGCAGGAGGTGGAGCTGGCAGGAACACTGCCTAGTAGCCGGGCCGGGGACCAACAACGTTGCCTGACTGCTGCCTGCCTGCCTGCCTGCCTGGCAATGGGCACGGGCTTGGGCTTGGGCACCATCTAAATGAACGTTCCACAGGCACAGGGACAGGCGCACCAACACTGTTCTCTCCTGTCCTGTCCTGTCCGTCCCTGACTGTCTTCTCTGTCCGGTCTGGCTAACCTCTATCTTCTCCTCTCCATCGCCCTCCTCCTTCTCCTCCTCTATGGCTGTTCCTCCGTTCGCTTACCTTCTCTCTTGCACTGCACTCCTCCGGTCCGCTGGCTCTCGTATCTGAAATTGTTCAACTTCATCAGCAGAAAAAAAGATGCTGCCGCTGCCGTTTGTGTGTGTGTGTGTGTGCTGCCAAATCACACCAAGACAGGCTACCCCTTCCCCTTCCACCTTCCCTCTCGCTCCTGCCCCGACCGACTGTCATGAGTCTGAGCCGACGACTCTTTGGTCTCCTTGTCCTTTTTGTTTTCTTTCGCTGCAGCAGCAGCAGCAGCAGCTAAAGACCCCGAGGACATGGAGCACTTGAGCTGGGGTCTGGGTCTGGGCTTGGATTTGCAGAGAGGTGGGGCTGTAGGCGGAGTTAAGCGGATGCATAATACGGAAAAATGTCTTAAAGATAGGGAGAGAGAGAGCGAGAGAGAGATGGATGGTGATGGAGGGGAGATTCTCAAGCTGCTAGCTGCATTATTTGTTCTTTATGGTTCTCCCCTCCCCCCCCCCCCCCCCCCCCCTAAACTTTCGCTCACAGTTGCACATTGTGACAAAATGCAATGAAAAAGAAACAATTAGGTCTTCGAGGAGAACAGTGTGCCTAAGAACAATATAAATATAAATAGATACTAATAAATATAAATATTAAGATGAGACGCCATACAAACTGTTCGTACTAGTTTTTTTTTGCCTGAATCCAAAGCTTTCAAAAACCAGAGAGAGAGAGAGAGAGCGTAAGAGCCAGCGGCTCTCTCGTTCTATTTAACTGACTCCAGTCCGATCACTCGCTGCTCTCTTCGTCTGCTCGGGTGCTCTCCCAGAACTCTGGGCACTCTCGCAGCTAGTGCTCTCAGTAATAGACTTCCACACACATGGCAAACGGAACTTATTCGGAGCGTGCACTCAAACTCGATTGATCAAGAGAGAGTGTCCACACTTGCATTGTTTATGTGCGTGGCTATAACTATTATTCCCCCAAGTCAAAAATTCTTGTGGAAATGCCTAAGAAAACTGTGAAATACTCGCAGCTAAAGCAAGCGTTTGCTTGGAGTGGCAGCTTGTGGCAATCGTAGCAAGCAGTGCATTCCATTTCCATTCCTTTGGCTTGACATATCAAAAAAGATTCTCAACTTGGGCACTCGCAAGCAACAAAGCATGTTCGACGCGTACAGTGAGGCCTCGCTGATGGCCGCCGCGTTCAAGGAGTGCGCGGACCACCTGATTGTGGCCGAATACCTGCCGCACAACAAGCGGGTGGCGTACCTCAATCTGCGCACCCTGGAGCAGGAGATCTACTGCGTCGAACTGAGCTTCGCCGGCTTCCGGATCGTGGGCTATGACTTTGACTGCATCCAGGACGCGGTCAGCAGCTGTGACCAGGTCTACGTGTCCGCCCACCGCCTGCTCGCCGCGATCAGTCCCCTCTACGCGGAGCTGGCGGAGAGTAACAGGGGCGCACCCCGCTGAGTGTGCTGCTAAATTTCCGTTTTCGTTAATTGCTGCCAAAAGTGATAATTAAACGTCTGTGCCCCCACCCCCACCTCCACCCCCTCTCAGGCCAGGACAAGCACAACTTTGGGGCAGGTAAATGACTTGATTGCAATAATAAAGCTTCCAGTCTGGGCAGCGATTTGAAGCCTGGGCTTTTGATTAATTGCTGCCAAGTGAGAGGACGAGTGGACGAGCCACACTGTGGCAGACAGCAGTCAGCAGGCAGGCTGCAGGCAGTGGGCATGGAGCGGGGGGCAGGGACAACACCAGTGCCTGCAAGTTGATTGACTCAACTTGGCACTCTTCGAACCTTTTGTAGCAAAAAGTTAACAAGTTTTTGCCGTTCCACTTGACTGCCGCTGCTGCTGCCGCTGCGACGTGGTTGCCGTTGCTGCCAATGAAGATGCAGACATTGGATGGAGCACCAGCAGCAGCACCCAACCCAAACTCGAACCCAAAGCAAAGCTCCATGCTCCATGCTCCATGCACCATGCACCGAGCACCCCCCCAATCCCCTCAGTGCTGCTGCTACTCCTCTGCTGGAGGGGTCCTCTGTCTGCTGGGGTCTGGGGTCCATGCCAACTAAGGTTTTATCTAGTTGAGTCCATCTAGCCGCTTGCCGTCCGTCCCGCTGCTGTCTGCCACGGACAACGACAACGACAGAGACGGAGACGGAGACAGATACAGAGGCTAAAGCGACGAATACTTGACACACACACACACACATTGTGGCACACACACACAGAGAGAGAGAGAGACAGAGGGGAGACTGCTGGGCGAACGCATTTGCTACGGCGTTCGTATCGGCCATGTCTATCTGGCCGGGCTCTCCACTTGTCTATGCTCGTATATTTGTCCATTGAAGCATGCAATTGATTGCTGCAGCAGCAGCAACCTCCTCCTGCAGTCTCCTCTGGGCCGCACCCCCCGCCCCTGAGACCACCAACCCCTCCACTGCACATCACATCCGATCCTGCTGCGCTTTAATTGCCTTTTCATTGCTGCCCGTCGGCCTTTTGCCTCTGTGCCGCATCTCCAATCCCTCAATCCCTGTGTCTCCCTGGATCCTCCCTACTCTCTGTCCGACTGTCCGACTGTCTGCTGTGTCTGCTGTGTGTGTGTGTGTGCTGTGTGTGTGTGTGTAATTTGTGGTTGTTGTTCTCTGTTAATGCATTACATGAATTTTAACAAGCTTTGCATTCTGACTGACTATCCGCCGCAGCAGCATGCTCCAACGCCACGCCCCGCCACACTGCCTCTGCCCCACTGTGGCAGCTCGAGAACCTCCCCTCCGTATGCCGATGTTTGTTTATTGTGGCCGCATCCCGCATCGAATGCAGACATAATTTAACCTTTGCCTGTCCCTGTCCCTGCCCCGACCCCTGCCCTTGCCCTTGCCCTTCATGGGATATACCAGGGATATACCAGGAAAGCAGTAGATCTATCAACTGCCTAATGCTACTGCTAATCGGAATTGTTCGAATCATCCCAAAATATACCGAATCTTACTGTAAAATTCCTCTTTTTGTGCCATCAATATTACCAGTTTTTATGCTAAATTTAACAAAAATTAAATTAAATAAAATAAAATATATATTTAGAATCAAATAAATCAATAGCTTTAAATTATTTTATTGGCTTTGAGATATCCATTGAAATATTTTGTATTATTTTTGGATTCATCGTGTAATTTTGCGTGGGGAAAATGAGAGTCAAATGTAAACTGAATGTAATTGCTATCTCTCGCATGCCAAACGCAACAAATAAGCAAAATAATTCACAAATAAAAGTCATGTCATGTGAGAATCTGTTTGAAAATTCCTGCCCTCTAATCACAATTGCAGTTCCAAATGGAGCTCTCGAAATCTGAATCGGATGAGCCAACTCAACTGGGACGAGATTCTCAGCACAAAATGTAGCCCCGAATCGAATGAAAGTCCGCAAACAGGTTCCACCTCAAAGCGCAATCGCAAAATCGAATTTCAAAGCAAAATCAAAACCAGTACACACCCATTTCCATCCATTTCCACCCATTTCCATTTCGATTTCCCCACCTCTAAGCCTTTATAGCCACCCCACCCTCAGTTTTCCATTGCGCTGCCACTTTGCCGTGTTGGTCGAACTAATTGGCTGCGTTTTTTGGTTAATTAGCGCTAAAGCAGCGACCAGCAACCAGCAACCAAAACACTATCCCTGGCAACGCCAGGCTGTCGTCCTGTCGCACTGTCGCACTGTCGCACCGTCGACAGGTCTGAAAATGAAATCTCTTTTCTGTTCGCGCACACGCGCTTTATTGGCACTCAAATTGGCGGCTAAACTTTGGCAGCAGCCAGCCGTCAACAGCAGCAGCAACAGCAACAATTACAACAACTACAGCAACAACTATGATAGTATCAGTGCATCTAGCGACAACAACAACAACAACAACAGCCAACAGCGGCGACAACTATAGCGACAACAACGATTTTGTCTGGCTGAAAACGTTGTAATTATTTTATGCCAGATAGCAATTTATTGGCAGATATTGTCAGAGGAGCGCGAAATATACACGGCAGGGGAGGGGGACAATGACGAGGGGTAGGCCGAAGAGGACTGATTAGTGCTTGAAATTGAACATTTTCCATATGCTAATCACAGGCTGAACCCAAAGTCGCTCGATTTAATGTGAAAACGTGGTAAATTATGTTGGATATTCCTCTGGCAATTATTAATTTATTGTTCAGTAATTGTTTATTTATTATACAAATATTATATTAAATTATAACTTAATTCATGCAATCTAGCTATAATAATGACCCGAGATCTGATCCAGATATATAGCCAATCTAGTAGATATTGTCATTCTCTATGGGCGGGATCTTTATGATGCAATTTTGGCATAAATTCATAGGTCACATGCAGCATATGATAAGTATTTTCGGTCTTCAAGGGATCGCGCTGAAAGCAAGGATTCTCCTTGTTTCTCTAGGTACACAAGTATGATAGTAAAAGGAATTCGATCCTTATACTTTAAGATCAAATGATGCCAAAACATACATACATAAGGTCCTACCCCGAATGTAGCATATACCATGCTTTTATATTAGAATTCGCGAATAATTTTGGGCCTGCGACTGTGTCGCACGCACCATGCGGCAGCGCCCCTCAGTCGGCTTGATTCCACGTCCAAATAATAATAATTTTTCCGCTCGAAAGTCGTGATTTTCCCCAAGAAGATGGACATGGCCATGGAGTGTGTTTCGAATGACTTCTGTGCGGTTATAGGAAATTTGTAAACGGCAAATCACACGGCGACATTCGACGATTGTGCCCCAGTGGAACCCCGGGGTATTTCGCAGCTGCTTCCAATTCTCGATCCCCGTAGAGGACTTCATCTGGCTGCTTCCCATGCAAATCTAGCTCAACAGCAACGTACATTTTGGGGGCAGCCAATGGAGCTGGCTGGCTGGCTGGCTGAAAATGGGGAAAACACAGCACTGAACACACAGAGATGGGGTAGGCAGGGAGGGGTAGGCTGTCATCAGTTGACAGCCAGCAGGAGCAGAGGCAGCAGCAGAGGCAGGAGCAGAGGCAGCATGGGCTTTGGCTCTTAACAATTTGCAATAAATTAGCCGCTGCAACAGTGCCACTGAGTTTCCCCCCTTGAAATGCAACTCGAATCGTATTTGGACGCCAACGTGCCTCCCCCGCTCCTCCGCTCTTCCGCTCCCAGACACTCCAGCAAACACTTTTAACCACAACAATTTCCAAACATGTCTTGCCAATTTCACACTCGAGCTGCCTGCTCGCTCGACCCGACCACTGGATGCCGCAGAGGCGATTCTGGTCGGTTTCTACCTGGCCAACTTGGCCATTTTGGGAAGGGAATAACGACACTCGCAGCTGGAATTCAATTCGGCTCAAACACAGTGGGACATTTCTAGGAGGTCTTCTTATTGTTGTTGCTGTTGTTGTTTGTTTGCCTTTATTGCCACGGAAAAGTGTTCAGAACAGTTCAGAACATCTTCTGCGTGATTCTAACAATGGCATCTATACTTTGGGTTACATCCGGATGACTGATTCTGGCCTGAATCTTGTAGAAGCCGGCGAGAAGGACCTCTGGCATGCCCACGCCAGTGGCGGTGCAGCGCGTCAAAGTGTAGTTTTTCTTGGGCCACGGGGGCACGTACTTGTCCTCGTACTGCGGCAGATCGGAGCACTCGCCCAGGTTCTTGATCACCATGTCCTTGTAGTAGGTGTCTATGTAGTCGATGAACTTCTGCTTAGGAATGGACATGGGCGTCAGCTTGTAGTCGCTCTCGGCGCCGCTTGAGCTGCGATAGAGCTCCACCTCCACCTAAAAATGTGGTTCAATGTAGTTCCAGGATCCGTAATACTCGTTTTGTGAAAGTCACCTACCATGACGGTGTCGTCCATGTCGAGGTTCCAGAACACGGTGCCCGAGAAGAAGAAGCCTGAGCGTCCCACCCGCTCCGTTCGCACCTCAAGCTTCAAGAGATTTTCGTTGGTGGAATGGGCGCTGATCGATTTGGGTTCACATTCCCAGGATTTCTGTAGATTACGCCGTATAAATACGCCATATACGTGTGTATATATCTCGGGCTTACCATTGCAGCACAGCCCTTGCACAAGGACGATGAAAGGATCAGCAACGGAATTAGGTATGCCAACATCTTCCAAAAAGCGTACAACTCTGGGATAGGTTCGGCTGGCTTCAGCCTTATATATATACAATGTGGAGTGCAATTAGTGGATCCAATTACGAACACGAACAAATCGTGTTCCACGGTATCTGGATTAGAAATGGATTATGGCGGCTTTAACAACATAGTTTGGGGAAAATTCCAGCTCCAAATTAAAGCCCGATTACTCTCAGATATTTACCGGACAAGCCTTCCGTTCCCTCTAAATATTTCAGTAAATAACACGACATTTCCGCTGTGGCCGAAATAACTTTCTGATCGATTTGGGGATTTAACATTTTTTAAGGAATTATAGTTTTTTTTAACGTAGTTTTTTGTACAGAATTTTGTTTTAAAATCAAGTATTTTTAGGGCTAAATTTTTGGTTTTGGATAGGCACATTGATTAGGCGTCGTTTAAGGTATCGTTTGTAAGAATCAATGGATAAACGGCTAGAACTGAAGCTATAAAGTGTTTGTAGCTGCATTTATCAGCTTTTTAGAATTGCAAAGTTCAATACAACCAGATGCAAAATACTTAAGTAATATAAAGAAATAGCACTAACTCTGGAAAAAACATAAAAAAAATACCAGATTCCAAAAATGTTGCAGTACAGTCATCGGACAGCGCCGAAATGATCAGCAACGGAGCAATAAAATATGAAAACATCTTCCACCCCCGAACCAACAACTCTTTCAGAGGTTACGCAGGCTTCATGCCTTATATATGCCTTATATATGCCTAGGAGCGGATCCAAACAGCTCTGGCAATTACAAACACGAACAAATCATGTTTCAACCATACTCCATAATCCACATATCATACTGTTTTGTACAGAATCTGGATCAGACCAACCAATTAACAATTAAAGCCGTGAAGAGTGACCATTATTAGATTGTGGAGTCCCCGTTAGATGGGTTTTCTCTGGATTTGTGTGAAGTCATTTGATTATGCGAATAAACCATCAGTTATGGATGATTCGAATGCTCCCACAGACACCTTGGAGCCACCGCAGCAACCCGCACACCCAGATAGAGTAGCCTCTTTAGATTCCAGTCCAGTGGAGTCATTGTTTAGCCACATTTGCCCGCCAAAGATCATGCGATTTAAGATCAAGCCTCAAGGGTCTGGAGTGAATTTTAATGGGTTTTTTGGTAAAAGAAAAAGGATTTGAGAGCGATCTGGTTCCTTGTGGAAGATCTTTATACAAAGTGTGCTCTTTATTAGAGAACTTTTGTGGTGACCTTGACAATAAGGGTGATGCCCCACTCCACCTGGCCGCTGCTCTTGAAGACGATCTTGTAGAAGCCCTCGGGGGCGATCTCGGGCAGCCCGTCGCCATTGGCCACGCACTTGTCGAGCTTGTAGACGTTCCTGGGCCAGGGCGGCACGTAGTCGCCCTCGGATTGGACCAGGTTGGAGCAGTGACCGAGATTCTTAATGAGGGCGTCCTTGTAGAAGCCGTTCAGGTACTCGAAGAAGGTCTGCTTGGGAATGGACCAGGGCAGGATCTTGTAGTCGCTGTCATCGCCCGTGGTGCTGCGATACGCATCAGCCTCGACCTACTCCGAGATATAGAGGTTGAGTGCAGTAGTCAAGGGCCCGCTGAGATGCCCATCCCACCTACCATGGTGCTCTCATCCGCATCGTAGTTCCAGTCGAGGGTCATGGAGAAGGCGAACTCGCTGCGGCTCACCCGATCGATATTCGCCTCAATCTTCAGCAGGCTCTCGTCCGAACTGAAGGTAGCGATGGACATGGGCTCATATTCCCAATTGCGCTGTTTTATTTGGTCGGGTATTATTCTGGTAGATTTGACATGCATCTATCTGTACCTTTCCTATGGAACTATGGACCAACAGGACCATCCCCATCCCCATCCAAACGAACGGCACCGAGCAGCGGGAGAACATCTGGAAAACCTGAGAACTGAGAACTGATTGCAGATCTCATCGAATAGGCGCTTATATAGCCATCGGTGGATCGCTGGATCGGTGGATATTATCTGGTCGAATGCGGCACGGCACGGGGCTGCAATAATTATCAGATTATAATTATATAATCGTCATTTCCTGTCAGATATAATGTACAACAGCGACCTCTTGCGTGTCCGAAACAAGAACAACTTTCTGGTGCTCCAGGCCCAGGCCTCGAAACGTTTTTCGATCGGTTCCAATATCATTTTGCGACTAGGTTAAGGACTAGAAATACCGTGCCATAAAAAGTATCCGTAACTTCATGAATTGAACTCTCGAATATTGTGCATCCCAAATTGGGTGGAGGTTATATATTCAATCCGAATCCGCAAAGCAACATGTCTAAAACAGTTTAGCTGTTAGCTTAACGACTACAATGAGACTCCATTCGGGCTGATTGGGTCCGCTGCTCATGAAGATAATCTTGTAGAAACCGGGCGGAAGGATTTCCGGGAGCGCATCGCCTTCTAAGACGCATTTGTCGTATGTATTTAATATAGAAGAGAGTTCTATAATCCTGTAGACTCTATCATTTAGCGACTAGGTTAAGGACTAGAAATACTGTAGCGTTAGGAATATATACCTATATATATTTGAACTAATCGAAACTAAACCCTGGAAAACCCAACTGTGCGGAAATCGCCTTTGGCTTAAATGATATTCGAGGTTCGAGGAATGGATTTGTTTGTGATAAAACAACCATGGTGGCTCTCTTCGGTAGGAATTAACTGTCAAGGATTCTGTGAGGGATTCTTGTCAGTCTGGGAGGTCAGACCCGGCACCGACAATGGCACCTTGGAGCAGAATCGAGTAGTATCCAGGTTCTGGCGATTGTGAAGAGCATTGCTTGTCGATCTTAAAAATTCGAGATTATCGTGTTTCCTCGCAATTCATTTTATAGATTGGAACTTTCTATCTATCTATAATCTAACTTCTCTAATTATTATTGCATTATTTAACCTATAAAGTCCGGCCCCCTGTGTGGGATCTATCGGTAAATACCGTGCCAGAAAAAGTATCCGTAACTTCATGAATTGAACTTTCGAAGGTTTATATATTTAATCCGAATCCGCAAAGCAACATGTCTAAAACAGTTTAGCTGTTATCTTGAGGACTAAAGTGAAACTCCATTCAGGCTGATTGGGTCCGCTGGTCATGAAGATAATCTTGTAGAAACCGGGCGGAAGAATTTCCGGAAGCGCTTCGCAACTCAAGACGCACTTGTCGATATGGTAGGTTTTCCTCGGCCACGGCGGCTGGAACTTTCCCTTAAACTGCGGCATATTCGTGCAGTGGCCAACGTTCTTGATGACCACGTCCTTGTAGTACGTGTTGAGATACTCATAGAAGGGCTGCTTGGGAATGGTCCAGGGCAGGATCTTATAGTCCCTCTCCGCCCCCGAATTGCTGCGGTATGCAGTGGCCTCGATCTGCCCATTAAAAGATTGAAGAATTGATGGATGGTTGGTTAGATGATGGGTCACCCACAATTGTGTTCTCATCCACATCGTATTTCCACTCCATGGTGCACGTTATCCCGAACTCTCCACGCCCCAGACGATCGATTTTGCCCTCAATCTTCAACTGGCTCTCATCCGAGCTGTGGCCTGTCACGGACACGGGCTCGTAGTCCCAATTTCTCTAGAATTTGACAGTAGATTATGTTGGGGGAGGACACCGAACCCACACCTCTACCCACCTCGGCCACAGTGTCGTGGAGCAGCCCTAGCAGCAGCCAGATTTTGATGGTTTTCCAAAGCATCGCTGGGCTCGACCTGGAGTTGGATCTGCAATAGTGTGACTGCAAGAGGGTGTATTTATAAACCCTTTTCGTTATCGGAATCACACGGAATCATCGTGTTTGCTGGCAATTAATGTTCGAAAAATGATAAGATCATTATCCAGATTATTTCAGCCGAGATTAATGGACGTAAGATCCCTATCTGACAAGCATTTTGATATGTACGATGCTGAAAACCAGAAATGGGAGCCTGTCTCTATTTAATATTCGGATTAGATGTACAATTTTTGTAGTATGTTTTGTTCGCAGATTGGCATTGGTCCGTTGGTGTTCCTTTGCAGTGGAATATCACATCAGTTTGCTGGTTAGCTTCACAATAATTGTTAGGCCCCACTCGACGGGTCCCGTGAAGGTGAGGATTATTTTGTAGAAGCCCAGGGGCAGAACTTCGGGGAAACCGTCGCTGTCGGCCACGCACTTGTCCAATTTGTAGACCTTCTGCGGCCACGGGGGCACGAACTTGTCCTCGAATTTGGGCAGGTTCGAGCAGCCGCCGAAATTCTCGATCACCATGTCCTTGTAGTGGGTGTTTAGGAACTCCTCGTAGTTCTGCTTGGGAATGCTGAAAGGGACCACCTTGTAGTCGCTCTCCTGTCCCGTCGAACTGCGATAGGCGGACGCCTCCACCTGATCAGGCAGATCAAGAGGATCAATCATGCATCAATCTGAATTCTCTCACTTATAACTACCTACCATGGCCGTATCATCGAGAAGGTAGCGGAAATCGATTGTCGCCGAAATGGCGAACTCGCCTCGATTGACCCGATCGATCTTGGCACTGATCTTAAGCTTGCTCTCGTCCGTGGAGTAGCCGACGATGGACTTTGGCTCGTAATCCCATTTGCGCTGTTTGATGGGGCATTAGTGGCATTAGTCCTGGTTATTCGATCACTCGAACAGCGTCCACGGGGCAGATATTTACCGCACTGTTGCAGCTCTGCGCGATCAGAAGTACCAAGCAGAGTCCAGAGAACGATTGCAGCGAGCGGGGCAACATTTCGGCCAATATTGTGATATTTGACACAACTTTGTGGCTTTTATAGAGAGCGCCAACAAGCCGAACATGCTTTTTATGTGTAAAACTCATCTCCCAACACGATATGCACGCAATCCTTGTGTCATATGTAGGTTTTATATCTGGATACCAATAAGTATATTGTCGAATATACTATATAGATACTAGAGCCCTACATGGATCCACAGTATTCATCAAATTCCCCCTTTAATTCGTTCGATTATCGCCCCGAAGCACTAAAAACCGAGTGCGAATTGAATTTTTTCAAGTGAAAGCGAAAAAAACGTTTTGGCTTCGTGCCAGCTATGTAGTTCTCTCTATGATAAAATCAAATGGGGAGTGAGCGAGAAAAAAAACTTAAATTTTCGAATCGGAGACAGTACAACGATAACGATAACCCCCTCGAGTGATTCGAGTTGCTGCTTCGAACCGTGCGAACGAAGCCGAATACCGAAAACGATTTGGTGGCCCGTTCAAGCAGGACTCTGGTACAGACATCACCGACTCAGTTAGGGGAATTCGTAAGCCTCTAATTACATAATGGGATAGAGACTGGACAAGAAAACAAGCGGATAAAATATGTATATTCCTACCTATGTATGTATATTCCCTATCCGTTTGTCATTCGTTGGTTATCACAAAGATACATACATACATATGTACATACATATATGTGGCGTAACCACAACAAAGAGAGCTCAGCGCTCTCATAATTGAAGGCAACAAATTACTCGA